>JABFOX010003390.1:0-10370 GCA_022817665.1 Axea sp. ZL-2020
ATCATGACTACAAAATTCAAGACAGTCTAAACTATCTACAATCATAGATCATAAATCGTAATTATATATATTTGTGTATCAGAACGTAATATGTTCTTATATTTATACAATTTATTTGTTTAATTAATTTATATTAATTTTAATACAATAAAAGTATAATCACATGTTGAATATCTATATTCAGAAACAGCTATATTTCTAACTGAATATATTTAGTATAAATGTTTCATTAGAAGAAAATTATTTTTCAAATATGTTTCTTGTTAACATCAAATAGCCACATATTTAATTATGACCGTGAAGAACTAATAACAGCTTTTTTATTTTTAGTGTTCTAGTTTTATTTCTAACTGCTAACAGAATGATCGTTTAAACAAATTTTTAGTAAATTCCGTTATTTTATATAATGCATTATCATAATTATCATTGTATTACAACTATATACAACATCAACAAAAATAACGAAATTTAAAAACAATATTATTTTAATATCCTCTATCTCTGAGGAGATCTAAACCCTACAGCATTAACAATAAAACATTAGCAATAAAACACAAATAATATAATTAAATATTTAAATTTACATCATAAAGAATCGACTTCTGCATTTAAAGCAGAATTATCATTTTTTAAAGATTAGATATTTTTTATTTTTTTATACACTAGGTATGAAAGTTTTTATATTTGTTAAATATTTTCTGGAATTGATAACATAAAGAACAAATTGCAAAAACAACACATTAAATTGTACAAATTAAAGATGTACTACTTTCGATTCTTGTTTATACAATTTTATCTCGTTTTATATGTTGACAAATTTCTTTAATAAATGAATACATAAATGGATACTTAGCATAAATAAAATATAATTGTTGATATATAAATTAATACCAATATAAAACGATAAAATTGAATATATTTTGGTGTATGTATATCCACATTACATGCATTAATTTATTAAAAATTGACCAAATTATTTGTACCACATTATTTATTTTCAAATGATTAATTGAACAATTTAACATTGTACAACTGTCAAATACTTTTATAAAAAGTCATGAATACATGTGTCACATATCAATTTATGGATGCATTTATTGAACAATTCGTGAAAATACAAAACAAGATCAAATATTTCCGAAGTAAAAATCAATACTTCCTCAATTATCAACACAGTTCTACTTATTCTTGATTTAATGGACATTTTCTACTTATTTAAATTAATAGTAATAATGGTAATAATAATAATAATGATAATAATAATGATGATGATGATAATGATGATGATATAAATACAATTTAAAACAAACAAATATATTATTATAAATATTTAGACTTCCCATAATAATTATGAAACTTGAATTAATCTGCTTTGATATATCACAAATGTCAAAGTGAATTTTACATATGTCAAAAATTTGTTCGTGCATTGCAACGTTATTTGAAGCGTCCTGTAATTACAGTACAATTAATTTAAAAATATAAATAGTTATAATTAATTATATACAATAAATACAAATGCATTTAACAAAACAAGATAATTTTAAATACATACTTCTGCAATTGAAAATTTAGATTTTATTGACAAAGATTCTAACTGTTCGTTAAGCGATTGAATCATAATTCCCAAAATGTAAACGAAAATCGTAAATATCACAAAATTCATAGCATAAGATATTGTTATGACAATCCAGTAAAATTCATGAGTAATTAAAACATCTCTAAAAAATGCATCGGCTTCTCGAGTCCTACCTGTACTGTAAATATTAAAACATACAATTTGTTAAATTTCACACAATTGAATTATTAATCAAATATTGGTTTATTATTATTTAAACCCGGCGTTAAGATGGTTATGTTATAAACTTGAAATAGTCAAGTTTTGATTAAATCCTGTGCTACATTCGTTTAATATTGTTAACATCAAATATTGATTTTTATGCCTGGTTGAATTTATAGACTTCAAAATATAAATTTTAAACACCGCTAAACATGCGCACAATGAATTAAATAATAATTAAATGTTTACTAGTTCAACGCTGTACTTATTTTAAAATAATTTGTTATTAATTAATCAATTTTTCACTAAAAAAATTTCAGAACATAATTCAGAAATATAAATTTTATTTTAATCTGATATTGATTAAATTTGCTCATTTATAAATGTTTGATAAATATTTAAATAATATTTCTACATTCGGTTATTAAATAATATTCCATCTGTGGCATTTCAGCTAGGAAAATTGAATCAATTTATAACAATTGAATGCGACAGCGACGGGTTCATCACGCTGAATATATATGATTTCGTACCAAATCAATGTTGTGTCCAATCGGTGTTCAATTGAATAAAAATAATTCAAGACAAGTTTATTATTATTTATTAAATTTAAATTAAAATTAAATTATTATTAAATAGTAAATTAACATATACAGAATATTTTTCATAATACGTTGAACATTATTATTAATTATACTACAATTTTGTATTAAAAAACCCGTTTAAAGTAATAAATAGTGTCCAAAAATTCAAGCAAGGAGCAATTTTGATATAGACACGGGTTTTATGAATTAAACAGAGAAAAGTTATGTATTACGAATAATTCATAAATAAAATGTAGACTATAAAGTTTCTTTTTAAAACATCTTTTTTTATAAATATATTTCACTTGTATGTAATATTTCAATGAATTTTCTTAATAGCTTTCTATTATTTTCAATAACGTTTTTATTACTTGTTTTTACAAGCTTATAATTGGCAATAGTTAAAATGACATTTGATGGGAATATAAGATTTAAATTGTTATATTTGAAGTTTTTATGTAAAATAAAATTTGATTAATTTACAGATTAATATAATTATTCTAATTTCAACACTTTAAATTATTGTAAAACTTATGCAAAGAGAAATAAAATATATATATATATATACTGACCTATAAAAGGTTCCTGATTCGACACCGCTTTCAAAAATATGGAAGGAAATTATTACAACTATATAAAAAAGTAAGCAAAAATTAATTTTCCACTTTCTACTTTCATAATCCACACAGTATCCCAGTCTTTTTAATATTTTTGATTGCACATCAATTCTGTGCATAATTTCTAAAAACTATAAAAAATACATTAAAATCAGTATCTGCTTATACAAATATCTATTCATCAATTAAATCACGAATTATAATTTCACTTTATAAACAAATACTGAAGTAGGAATGTTCGTGTTAAAATTTAAAATGAATTTTATATACACCCATTGAACACGTGCAGAAGATCAAAACCGGAAATAACTAAAAATTGCTATCGTTTTGCCATTACGAGCAACAGAAACAATCTTGCACTAACACTTTTACTAATCCGATATTGTTGCAATCGCAATAAAAAATAAATAACATATTCTGAGTTAATATTGTTATAATTAAAAAGTGATGATTTAACACTTCATTTTTTTACTGTCATACTTGTAACAGAATATTAAAGATATGAAAGAAACCTTTTCTCTGTAAATTTCTGACAACGATAATGTTTCATTTTGCTGAAATAATGTTTTTAATAGTAGTCAATTGTACTTAAACTATAATGCCGATAAAATGAAATTATAATAAAAATTGAGTATTCAGTTGGATCTTATTTACATGCCTCTTTTATTTTCAATGCTCTAAAACAAACAGCATCAATCATGCATATAAAAAATGATAGTTGTTGTAACAATATATTGAAACCAAGCAATGAGAATTTTTTAACACTGTTAAAAAGAACTATAATATTAATTATGATTCTTATAATAGCAGATGGTTTTAAAGGGAGTCTCAATTCACAAATAATTAAAGTTGTACAAAATTTTGTCAAATTTGTATTAAAACAATTTGACATTTTTATTTAAGGAAAATTGATAAAATTATTTTAAAAAATTGTATTGTTTTGCAATTATTGTTTAACAATAATGTATTTCTACTAATTTTATTAATTTTTTACAGTTAGTATTAAATGAAAAATTTACTGTGCATTTAGAAAGGTAAATTCATTTTTGCCCACTTTATATCGAGGAATAAAATTGCCCAGAAACGACATTTAAAAAATGTTAAGAGTAATCGTACGCCAAGTACCCAAGAGATTCGATATCCACGAGATAAGAAAAAATTAATAAAAAGTGTTATGAAATAGCTAAAACAAAATAAGAAACTCCGAGTTGTAGCCTAAGAATGGTTCTATAATATCTGAAAATAAAAACGTATGATACGTTAAAATTTACATCAGTGAACTAAATTTGTAAATTTATATGTCTCGAAATCGTGTATTTTACGCTTTCTGATTTCAAAATATTCCCAAGATTCAAATTTGTCTACAATTTTCTTTTTTTTTATTTTTTATCAATTTTATAAAGAAAACACGAGTCACAATGTTATATATTTTTTTATTAATCAAGTAAAATGTAGTAAAATCTATCAAAATAAAAAAAAATATATATATATATATTGAATTGAGAATCTCTTAAATTACACAAAATAAGATATAGCTAGTCTAACTTAATATAGTGCTTAATTAAATTAGTTTCAACAACTGTCAAACTTAAGCATATGATTATCAGAGCAATTCCATAAAGTGTAACCCATTTTTGAAATTCGAATTTAGTATACCCGCCGATCTTAATTATTTTTACGGGAAATATGCCAACAAGTTTAGAAAAAACTGTTACTGACTTAAGAATTGTAGTAATGTCTTCATTAATAAATCGTTTACCTGTTAAAAAGCAAATTAAAACATTATAATCGATAATATTAATTAGGAAAACATTAATTTTGAAATTTTACTCACGTTTTTTTACATCTTTTACATTATTTATTGTCATAATATGTTTATTGTTTTCCTTTTATATTAGCAAAAATATTTAAGGATTCTACGTTTCTGACGTTAACATGTTGGTAATATTATAACTGAGTTACATTATTGAATGCAATAGCAGCATACATTCATTATTTTAAATAATTAATCTTGTCAAGGTAACATATAAGCCATTAATAAACTAATTACAAAATGAAAATGAACATTTTTAATTACAAGTAGGTATGAATCAATAATTGCTATACGTAACGATAAAAAGATCATTTCAAAATACAAATGTGGAATCATACAAAGTATTCCTTTCAAATTATATAATAGTGATTAAAAATGTATGTTTTTTGATTTTTTTTTTTAAGAAATAAGATTTGATTAATATTTTTAGAAACAAATACTAATGCAAAATGTTTTTATAACTTCTAAAAAAAAAACAGTTGTTTAAAGAAAGTTAAAATACAGTGTTGTAAAAATTACATCATGCATAATGATTGCTATGCGATAATTCAATATTATATATGGTACATTTTAATGTGTCCTGTTTATTGTCCCATGTACAGTGTAATACTAATTTATGACGTAATTACAATAAAATTGCAATATTGCATTTCTTTAGGTAAGTTTGCTGCAAAGTTTACAACACATAAAATCTTACGTTATATGCAGTCAGAATTCTTATCTCTCATCGCCGTCGATTCAATCTCTTCAAATTGTACTTTCGATATAGAATCTGCGTCTTTTGTTACATAAACTGTGATAATCCAAGAGAAAAAAGTAATTTTTTCTTACTTTTAATTAGAATGTGTCACTTGTTTTAATATATCGTATCTCTGAACATTGTAAAATAACAGAGAAATAACAATTTTTAATTAAAGTAGCAAATTTATGTTTACATTAATCAAATGAATATGCATTCATTTTTTATTGAAAAAGAATGCAATTATTTACTTACATGTAAACAAAAATTATGACCATATCAATATTACATAATATTATCTACAATTTCGTAATAAAAACTACTTTTAATTATTTGTATTATTTTCTCTTATGGTTAAAATATACATCGTTTTTGACATTAAATTAGTTCTTCCATTAATCATTATAATTATCGAATTTAATAATAAAAATACGTCTGAAAATCAATAAGCCAAAAACAAATTATTGCAGCAGAAGTAATTATATGACAATTTAATTGTTCTTGTTTTTTTTGAATAAAGTGTACAAATAAATTAAAATGTAGATATATGAAATACAAATGATAGATTATATTCATAATGATAATAATTATATACAAAATACAAATCATATTTTCACTTGGGTACTTTTTCATTTTCAATTTGTATCATAAATATTTGATAAATTATGGTAGACTGAATAATCTGTAAAAAAAAAATAAATAAAATTGCTAATAGCGATTTATCGTTTGTTACAAAGGTACGCTGCGTTTAGTATTATTAATTTAAAAGTAACTGAATTGATATTCATAAAATATAATACTTGCCTTGGAAAAGAATTGCAAATCTAAATTGAAAAAACCGCACAATGATAATTTTAGTTTGTTACAAAATGTCCTCATTGATAGTTCTTTGATCTAAAAATGAACTTTTAAATAAAAAAAATGATTTAATGAAATTAAAAATATTTAATGAGAAAAGACACTTTTCTTTAAAACGTACAATCTTTTTGGGGAAAGATTTACTTAAATTAATCCTCATTTGTATTATGCTTGATGTTTTATCTGCCTGAAAAAATAATTATTTTTGAATTAAAACTGCATATTAAGCAGGGCTTTCTACGTTAATAAATTTATCACAACCTGTCTTTTTAATAAATCAGATTCGGTACAAATAAAGTAGATTCCTATCAAACTATTGAACATCCACAAGACGACCATAATAAACGTAAATGCGTCATGGAGGGTCCATTTTTGAGATCTTAAGAAAAAAAGGTACACTCCATAGATACATGTATTGGCTTGGATGAAATTAGCTATAATACAAAGAAGAAGCGACAACGAGAAACGCTTGAGGACCATTTCCACAATGTGATTAAAATGACTGTGTGCCTCGCAAACTATTTTGAGTTTGTCCAGTATTGGTTCTCTCAAACTTCAAATAAAAATCCATTTACAAAATTTTTCTGTTTCGTTTACTTGCGGTAAACCAACCAAATTGGAAAACATCCTCTAATAGAAACATTCATAAAATATAGTTATAAGCTTTTTTTAATTATTTCCCATTTAATTAATTCAAACTTCCCAATAAATTCCATTGTTTTTTAACACATCTTTAATTAATAACCGTAGACCTTTTTTTATAGTTTAATTAAATACTAGTATTTTTTCTAGTTTAACAGATCATTTTTATTATTAAAAGAAAGAATTTCTTTCTGTATGAGGAATTCTTTTTTTTATAATAAAAATGATATAAATTGGAAAGAATACTAGTATTTAATTAAGCTATAAAAAAGACTCATAATTGGTTCCGAATGGCCAGTATTATTGATTAAAAAAGTATTTTCCACTTAGACATACCCAAATTTGCATTGAAATTTGTTACAATTGTATTTGCATCACAGAGCCATTTCTTATCCCTTGTTTCCAAATTTGATAGTTTGATTTATCACAAAAATTTAACTAACATTATTTATTAAACACGTATAATTTTGTACCTGAAGCAACCGCTATCATTGTTAGCATTGCACCACATATTAATTCGCCTGTTAATGTGAAGGAACTTTTCATTCAAATAATAACAGAAATGAACGAATAAAAACATCCAGTTGCGTTCTAACGTTTGGAAAAGATTAAAGAAAAACAGAATCTTATCGCGATTCGTTTGCATCACATAGCCAAGAGTCATATCAGTTAAAATATCTAGCAATATGTAATAAATGTTGAAAGCAAACATCTTAAACACAAGACCTTGAACAAATTTTCGGTTTTCCAATTTGGAGAATCTGTCGTTGCTTTTCAAACCAATGATGATTTTGTTAATTTCATTTTGGCTGAAGGCAAGTTCCAGCCAGATTCCAACCACACACATACAATGAAAAGTTACAGCGAAAGAATCCATTACCCTGGCCAATGTGGTTTTTCGTGGAAACTTCAACATATATCTAATAGTTGACACTTTCAGTCCGATTAATGTAAATATAACACTAATGATGATATTGTATAAAACGCCGAATAAGGAGTATTTTATAGCGTGATTATTGTCAAGACTGAAGGGACAGATCCCAAAAAGTTTTCCAGTATAATATAAAAGTTTGATCCTTTTGCAAGAGCTCATTTTATAAAACTAAATTAATCAATATCAACTTTGAGTGAGCAATTGTTGATGCAATAATATGACTATTGCAATTGTAGCGTTGGTCATTCGAGAGGTTGGGTCAATAAAGGAAAAATTTATTATCGTATAATATAAAACCCTAACTCGTTGAATAATCAAAAATCATTGTTTGTGTATAATTAAAATATTGTATTTAAAATATTAGTCCCGTTCAAAACAGAAATATGCGTTTTTACGATACTTAAAATTTAATTTTAAAAAATGTCTCGTAATTATTATAGTTAAAAAGATTAAACACTAATAAATGATACAAATTAAAAAAATTGTAAAAGCTTAGAAATTGTTTGAAATAAATTAAAATATAATGCAATCTATTAGAATAGTAAAGTAAACTTATATATTATACATATTACTAATTTTGAAAAACTGTTTCAATAAAACGTTAAATATTTATTAATCACTTTCTTGGAAAATATTCCATACATTAAAACTTTATAAACTTTATCATAAATACATTTTTTTATTTATACTTTCAATAATATTGTAATAAAAACAATAAAAAGTCCAGTATTTATTAATTAATTTTTAAATCGCAAATAAATCAGTGCTTTTGTCATTTCGTACGCGTTTTTGTATAACTTAATTAAAATAATTTTACAAACTCGTGAAATAAAGATAATACGTATGTTTACGATTGGCTTTAAGAAATATCCTATTGAATCCGTAGTGTTTGTTGTATTATTATATTAAATCGTAAAGTTAATTTATAATAAACAGCTCTGGTTAACAAAATTATTGAAATTTACGAGTAATATCAACGATAATAGCGACATTATGTTTGTCAACGCTTTTAGTACAAATAAAACCGACTTCTGCTTGTTTAATTATTTTAATAAACGTTTCCCATTTGCAAGTCACAGTAACTTCTTTAATGCCAACGCTTTTTACAATTTTAATAGTCATGCTTCTGTAACATTATCAATAACGCACTCAAAATAGAGTAAATAGTGGTGATGTATAAATTGGTGCAATAGTTTCACAAAATGGAATCTTATAAATTATTTAAACTCTTTTATTACGCATGGAAACTGTTTGGTTTATGTCCTTTGACATACGAAAATAATCGCAGCATCAAACGATCGTATTTCGGTCTCGTTTATAACATAACGATTAGTATCATTTGTGTAATAGTTGGGTTCAAGGTGTCAACCATCAGACTGGTCCTAAAATTTCCAAGAAAAACTGCAGTCGCCAGAATAATGGATACGCTTTCTTCTATTCTCCACTGCTTTGCTATGCCTGGAATTTGGCTCCAAATTGCCTTGAAGCAGAACGAAATTTGCCAAATCGTCAATCTAGAAAAGAATAACCAATTCTCAAAAATAAATATAAACAAATTTTTGCAACAATTCTTCCGCTGCTCTTTTGCGTTAAACATTTATTACGTTCTTTTGGAAATACTAACAAACTGCGCTTTTAGCAATTTAATACAAAGCGATCAAAAGAATATGATGTATGTTTTTAATTTCATCCAAATTGTAGAACGCAATTGGATAATGTTTTGCATATATTTCTTTCGTTTCACGACGAAGAAGTTTTTTCTTATTAATAAGCGAATAAATACGTGGATAAAGGATGACAATAACTGCCAATTTAGGTATAAAAGAAAATTTGAATTTCATATTATTCAAGCAAAAAGAAGAAAATGCATTAATTTTGAATTTTCTGTGAAGCCAACAGGTACCGTTATTTACTAGACTTAAAATAGTGTGTGAGAACCACGACAATTTTAGTAACATTTTGCACATTGGCATAAAAAATCTCGCATTTTCGGTTTTTATCTCCATTATCTCCCATTTTATTCAATTGAATGCACATATTTATACCTTGTACAGTTTTTTATCAAGAAAGAAACAATGGACATTGCAAGAAGGCTATATGCTTTGCATAATTCTTTGTTGGACATTAAATAATTTTCTCGAATTATACTTCATATGTAGCGATGCTGTTTTTTTGAAAAGACAGGTTTTAGTTTAATTGCTATTTATGTTTTTTTTTATTTGTTGAACTATTTTTAAATTATTAAGTGCAAATTACATTTTTATTTCAAAATTAAAAATGTCCATTAATAAGAGTTTTTTTTCTAGGCCGATAAAACGGCGTCTATAATACAAATATGGATCAATTTAAAGAAATCTTTTTCTGAAAATACTATACATTTTTATGAAGTGCGGATTCTTTTTC
>JABFOX010003391.1:0-10370 GCA_022817665.1 Axea sp. ZL-2020
TTCGGTTTTTTGGAGTAAAAGTTGACACACTGGTAGAGATTGTGATGTAATAGCTCTATGCAATGCTGTACAGTTGTCGGCGTCAAATAAATTGACATCTGCTCCAAATTTGATTAATAATTCTACGATTTTTGTATGCCCTTGAGTAGCAGCTCTGTGAAGAGACGTCGCGTGGCCGCATCTCGTAACTGCATTGACGTTTGCATTACGTTTTAATAACTCCTCGCAAATTTTATAGTGACCATTTCTAGCAGCATAATGAAGGGCCGTGTAACCTGATGTATCCTCAACATTAGGTGAAACACCTTTATCCAAGAAACATTTTACGCGCTTCAAATCATTCATCTGAGCTGAAATAAGAACAATAAGAGTTTATTATTATAATGAAAAATAACACAAATGTATAGAAATAATGTACATAACAAAGTAAAGATGTATTTTAACTAACCAGCGTGCCAAATGCCACGTTCAAATTCTATTTCAACAAAAGATTGGCATACACCGAATTGTAATCCTCCTAAATTACAGCTAGATCCTGCATGTTCATGGTTGTGGTTTTGATTCATGATAATGTTTCTAAATATAATTCATTTTTAATGTTTTAATATAATTTCAAGAACTATATTCTTGTCGCAAAATGCTTTAATTTGTAATAAAACACAAGTATTATAAAATACTAAAAATCTTATGGAAACAGAGAACTGACAGAAAGATATTAGATGAATTAACAGAAGATATTGAATCAGATACAGACTGTGAAATACAAAATTTAATTCAAATTACGAATACTGTGAGATTAAAAACTGAGATTTTAAGACATAATAAAGAACTGTATAAACATGAATTGGAATACGCATGACGAATAATAATTATTAATTCCATCCGATGAATCAGATCTCTTAAGACGACTTATAAACTCGACGATACTATGGCTAAATTGTTTATTAATTATAAAATTTAGAAGCAAGGCATTCGCATGGTTGTATTCTAAGTGAGATAATTTTTGTTAAGTTTTTCGAAGGGCTTCACCGTGATTTAAAAGGAATATTTTTCACATGATAAATAAATAGACTACGACAAAACGAGTGCCAATCAAAGAAAATAAACATATTGATTGTGTTATTGAAGGAATGTGCTTTGTGCGATCGAGCTCGTATTCAATGCTTTTCCTCTACTCGAGCGATGTTAACGCTATTCGAAAAAGTAGTATTATGTAACACAGAATGTGTGATGTCAATCAAAATGAAAATCCATAGTGAAAGAGAAGTTATAATAAAGAAGATTTAAATGCGACAGACAATACAACTTCTGCAACAAAGTCTGCGACCAAAAACCAACGATACTGTTATTCCGGCACATGGAATTATCAGAATTTATATTGTGACAATTCATAGATAATTAAAAACAGGTATTAAATGTGGCTAGCAAAGCCCGTCTTTAGATAAACTGAAATAAACGGCTTTTTCTTACATATAAATGTTGAAATTGTAGAATATATTAGAAGTAGAGGATATATTAAAATTTTAGAATGTATAATTATAAAAGGTTTTTTAGAAATTATATTCCATAAATAGTGGATTCGAAGATGATGCGTCAAGTTCATGAAAGATGTCATTTCTTTTAATAAAATTGAAAATTTTATTAAAATTGAATATTAAATGAATATTGAATATAATAAAATTGAAAATTTTATTAAAAATAGAATATAGGATTACACATTGAAGATTAAAGATTAAAAAGATTATTTGTAATTATGTAAAATAATGCAATTTGATGCTACTTTTGAAGAACAAATTAATGTATTTGTGCTATAAAAAATAATCAAAAATAATGTGTGATAAAACACGATACGAGAATATATCCAGTCTCGTACATGTAAAACATGATGAAGGCATCAAATGAACATATTACATTTCTAATAGACACAACTTGAATGTAGTATTTTTAAAAATAAATACTTCTGAATGCAAAAAGAGTTGTTCGAAAATCATCAAAATGAGTTTATTCATTTATGCTCGACAGGAAAAGTAAAGGTCCTTTAGGTTTAAGAAATGTTGCAGAGATTAGTTGAGAAGTTACTGTCCAATATTCAATTCATGTTTGTGACGGTGATGCGAAGACATGAACTCGTATGGTGACGATTGTACAGTTATGAAGAGCCAACGTGTTGAGCACGTCGAGAAAAGAATGTGTTCGAGGACCCAAAAAAGAAAGTTTCAATTCAACTGTATGGCTCGTGGTACTAAAGCATTTGAACTGAGTCTGAGAACGGTCCAAATTGTTCCATACATCGCTGCTGTTGTGTTGCCTGAGGAGTATAATGGATGAAGATTATGGAGACATTAGGATGTATCATTGGCCACAGTACCTATACTTTCAGCACTCAACAAGACGATCCACACTATGCAGACAAGTGGCGTTCATCAAAGAGACCAGAGTAACTCAGAAAAAGGCTGAAACCGAGTTTAAACTTTTTTAAGAGCAAGAAGAAGATATAGTGTACTCCCTGGAACAGCTGACTAGTTTACATCTGCCATAAAATATCAATTACGCTGTTTTTATTTTAAGCTTTAAACGCGTTTTTGAAATTGAGACACAACATAACTCAAGAAATTTTCATTCAAATTACTTTTTATAATTATCATTTAATAGATAGCTGAATATTGTTCCATGTGAACCTTAAAAAGGGCAGTTTCTATTACGTAAACAATTTCATTAAAAAGTTTAATTTTTTAATTAAAAATATTCTCTCTTAATAAAACAATATTTAAGAGAAAACATTTGAATGTTAAGTTATTTCGGAATTTATTACCAAATTTCTCCTTGTTTACCTAAAACTGTAACTCAATTAGAATTTTTGAAATTTTATTATAAACATGAATTTTTTCAAAAACTTGTCTATATTTATATGTTTTAGAAAAAGAAAATCTGAGAAGAATCTTAGAAACTTCAGCTAACATTCTTTTAAATTCCAAGTACTTAATTTGGTCATTCTTGTTTTTATATATAACACAATTACCTTCATACCAATCTGAGATATTTATAATTAACTAAGAACTATAATTATACATACCTATTAAAGTAATGATGCCCAAGTATATTAAATTTAGTAGAAGAAAATGAATCAATCTGGGTTATACAGATACTGCTCTGTAAAGAAGGCAGATGAAGGCATAAAAACATGAAATTTCTTAATTTAAATAAATAACTTCAAGTGACATGTCAATCAATAAGCAAAATAATAAATATAATCACATTACATTATTTGAAATTTCAGTGAAAAATAAAACATGAAACCAATATAAAGTTTCAAACAGAAATCAGATTTGCTTCTAATAGAGCAACACTGTTTTAAAAATTTGGCTAAAATTCTTTAGAATATACATAATTAACAAAAATTATTTTAATTCATATTACAATAAAAAAAATAAATTGTAGTACCAAAATGGTATGAACATTTTAACAAAAGAAATAGGTATTAATTAATCAATATACTTATAAGGTGTTATGAAATTAAGTATTTATGTAAACAGTGTAGTGGTACAGAACTGAATATGATATTTTCTTCATTGAACAATCCATTATCAGTATCAATATAAGGAATAAATCACAACAATTTTATTAATGTTATTTTCGCCACCATCTATGCAACAGCGAAAACAATTTCTATAACATTATTATAAATTTGTTAACTGTGTAATGTTTACATGTAAAAATTTGCATAATGGTGAATGTAAACTATATCAGATATTTTACAACAACATCCTAGGAATGATAACATAAGTACACACAGAAAATTGCAATAATTCATAAAATGTTGTAGAAGTTAATATTATAGCTTTGAAGTACCAAACGAAAATTTTTTTGTAATTAAAATTAAAACAAATTTAAAGTTCTCTCTGAAGTGTCCAGAGCACTTCATGATCTCCTGTACTGCAAATCACCCGATATCCTAATTCAGCCAGGGAATTTATAACAGAAAATGGTGCTCCTGAAATGATAATTTTCTAATGAATGAAAAGGACAGAATTAATCCCTTAAAACTAAATTTAATAAAAAATAGAATTTTTTATCGATATTAATATAAAATGAATTTTTAATTTCTATACATTTTTTTAACTGTTCTTTGCATAACAAAAAATACCAATAAAAAATTAAATGATTATATTTTAACCTTTTAGCATTATGCCATTGATGATATTTAATCCCGATTCAGGATAGCGTGAGAGTAATGCCACAGTTTCTTCATCTGATAAGCCGAATACATGGGAGTCCAATGAATAAGGAGAGCCCTTTACAGCGACGTAATGATAAGTTTCTGTCCCAAGTGTACTTAATAGTTTCTGTGACATTGCGCTCAATAATTCCTTTTCGATTACTTTTTTACTCATTGGTAAGTCCTTTTCGTTTTTATTTATTGACAATTCCTTTTCATTTACGTTTTTATTCACTGATAATTCCTTTTCATTTACGTTTTTACTCATTGATAATTCCTTTTCGCTTACGTTTTTACTCATTGATAATTCCTTTTCGCTTACGTTTTTACTCATTGATACGGTTTCTATATACAGACTTTATTATTGATTTTTAACCTAAAATATAATATAAAAACTTTATTAATTATATAAGTAATAAAATATTTAATTCTTTCAAGTAATAAAATAAAAAACAGAATTAAACGTAAAACTTATTTATTAATTATAAATATATTCTTAAAATACACATAAATAAATATATAAAATCAGCAATATCACATTTTTTCTTTTTTACAAGTAAATTACAAAGTGGTTACATTTACAACAATTGTCCGGTCAAGTAACACAACGAACTTCTTAACAACGCTGTATATATTTATGAAACATGAGTAAGTGGTCCTCTTGCTCGACTCTGTTCTATTGCTAACCGTTCTCTCTCTTCCTTTAATTGCATCATTCTAGTCTCATGAGCCCACCGCAATTCACTGTGCGCTCTATCTCTTTGATACTCCCATTGAAATCTTTCCATTTCCAGTGTTTTACGACGCAATTCAAGTTCAGCCACTCGACGTAATGCTCGACGTTCCATTAATTGTTCGAGATATATTTTGTTCTGCAGGCTTGAATTAATTCCAGTTGTACGCAGAGATTTTACTGGCCACTGTGATATCCTCCTCATAGGATAAGGTTTTCTTTGATGAGATATGGTCCCTCGATCACCTTGAGACTGTAGCACTATAAGGTATCTACTGTTAAATAGTTTTCAATTTTTTACAAACGCAATGCGAAAAAAATTCACTATTGATGAATTACTTTATATAAACAATCGAACTATTTGCCGATTATTTAATTAATCCAATTAATAATTAAACAGTATTCAAAGTTAATTTATCAGTAGTTTTGGAAATGTTTTATTTAAATTAATAAAATTCAATAACAATAATAATAATAATAATAATAATAATAATAATAATAATAATAATTAGGTTTGCAGATATATAAATAGTACCTTTAAACATGCAATAAAAAGTAACAGTTTTATAAAAATTAAAAAATAAACAAATCTAAAATTACATATATAATCTTGTGTAATAATTGTGATATATATTGCATTGAACAAACGAAAAAAAATGTTAGATATAAGAATCTAGGAATATGAAAATAATTATAAATTATAAAAAAATTACAAGAAATGAATATCAAAAGAAACAATACTCATCCATAGAAACAGAAACATGAATGTTACAGTGTTGATAAACTGAGTAGTTTTTAACATACTCAATTTTAATGGTTGAGTAAATGTTTAATTTTTTCATTTCGTATAAATACTTATATCTTCTATACGATCTTTCTATTAATAGAAAACTAATTATAATTTTTTGTATATGATTTGACTTTATTTTTAACAAATCATTTGAAAAAACTTGATGTATGAATATAAACTTATAATTGTCACATTATACAAAAGTAGCACAAGACAACTTTTTTCTTTCTTACAAAATTTAATTATTAGACTCATTAATTATATTAATAAAATTATACAACTATATAATAAGATATAAATGCATAAATCTTATTGATTTATTTTTAATGTATGCTTAATGGAATTTTAGTTTGTTTTTAATCTTTTCATTTAAATGCTTATTTAACATTAGTGTATTTTTAACTGGATCCACTAAATTGCAGTTCAAACAACTGAATCGCGAATTAAATAAGACACAAATTCAGTAAAAATAATTAATAACATTAGCAGTGTGAAAATCAATGAAATTTAGTTTAAATCTTTGTTTTAAACTAAATAGTTTTCTCAGTGCAATTGAAAATATTTTATATAATGTTTATAACTTACAACAGGAATAATAAATACATAAATTAATTACAATTTGGGAATAAGAAATTGTTCGAGAAAATAACATTTAAAAAAGCTTTGTATCTTATGTAAAATCCGTTTACCCGTTGGACTAGATCTTTCCGGTTTTGGTCCATCTTCAATATCAACATCTTCCAGCTGGTTTACCTCCTCTTCATCCTCGGCATGTCCCCCGTGACTATTATCCCAATCCTTTTCGCCAATGTCTTCGACGTCGACATGTTCCGGTTCTAAATTTTGTTCAGACTGAACCCACTCTTGGTTTGACTGAATAACATAATGGACATTTTGCCTTGGAACAGGATTGATCATATTTGAAGAATTTTGTCCCTGATATTCCCAATGCTCTACATTATCCATAACAATATCCTGCCTAGGAGCATTGTCTCCTGTTGTCACAATTTCTTGTTTTGGCCAAATGTCATTGACCTTTATACTAAATATACTGGCTTTTGCTTTCTTATTGTTCGCCACTTTAATAAATTGTTGTCTAACATCCTCTGGACACTTCGGGCATCTTTCCATATGTCTTTCCATTCGAGTAGCATTTTTAATGTACGACTGATCACAAAACTTACAGAATGCGATTACTTGGGTACCATTTTCCTTTTTTGTATAATAGTTCCAAACAACTCCTTGCTTTTTAACCATTTTATATAATTTTAATTTTATAACTGTTACTATCTTTTCAATTTTACTATAATATAGTAAATTCAACGCAATTTACCAAGCCGAGTTCCGAGGCCACTTAATATTTGAGCTCCTTTAAAATCAAGTGTCAACAGATCCACTTTGTTTATGTTTACACTGGCGCATTCACGCGTACGTATTCTCGTGTCAGAATATAATAAGTGATTTAACATCAAATTTATAACCTCTTCTGGCTACTCAATGCAGCATTTCCGATGCACATATCATTATTCAATTGTATTGCTGTACTGAATTTATACAGAGCCCGAGTAAGGAACCAATTATCATAAATATTACGAGTTTCGAATAGATTCAATTTCATCTATAATTATACGAAACTTCGAAATGCACTTTGTGTTGCCACAATGAGAGTTATACTTGCGCAGTGGAAACTTTAAGCATGGTTGCGCGTGTATTGGTTCGGGAGAACGCGTTCACTTACATGACAACTGAGATGTGCTTCTCTGCTAGCTAACAAATCTGGGCGCACACATGCAAGCGTAAATGTGTATGTTACTTTTTTTTATTTTTTTTTATTTTTTTTTTTAGTGAAAAATTATTGTGTGATTATTGCTGATTGTATTTTTCATTTGGTTTTTATTTTGATTGTTTATTTCAATTTGGCTTACTATTTTATATAAAATATAAAATTACATTTAGGTTGAAGTTATTAATATTTATAAAATCAATTAGTAAAAATTATTCCAGTAACAAGAAACGCATTGAAACAAATTGCTAATTTGATTACTTTACTTGGAATTATAATTTGTAAAAAATTATTTGGGTCGCATTGGTATTCTTTTTTTTTATCTTTATTATTATATTTATTTTTTAGTATGAAATAGAAAAGCTTGTCCAGATATTTAGCAACGGCTAAATCTTTACTTGTTATTTGTCCATAATTCTTCAAAATATAATCAAAAATTAAATTTAATTTAATATATTCAGAATTTTAAACATATAACAATTTTATTTCTACACTTATAATATAGTGGTTTATTTACACGAACATACAGTATTGCACTCAAATTCAATAAATAAAAAAAATGAATACAAAAACTTGAATCTTAAATTTTAAAGTAAACAAACAAATAATAAATTACATCAATCATTTTATTTGTTTAATTCTAAATTTGGTTATTTTTATATACTATGTATAAATAGTACAAAGTTTTACTTCTTATTAAATTTTCGCATATTTTAAACCTATTATTTAAAATCAAACAATTTTCGTAGTTCCAAAAAAAAAAGAACTTAAAAAATGTTCAGTGTAATCTATGTATAATTTCACCAAACCTTAATTCTCCTTTTGTTAATATGTGTTTTTACATTGCATTGAGATATTTGAAACATAAAATAAAATCGAAATTTCTGAAATCTTGGAAATAAAGTATTTCAATTTTACTTTTTAAATACGTTTCAAATATTGTTGATTTTTGATGTTTTTTTTTATCTCAAAAATTCAAAATAATTTTTTAATTACACAGAATAAACAACACAAAAAACAAACAAAACAGTATTTTTAAAATAAATGTATTTATTCTCATAATACTTTTAATAATCTTATTTTAATTATTTGTGCCATTGTTTTTTATACTTTTACTAATATTAATTTAAATATCAAATTAAGAAATTTCAGAATTTCATTTTAAACTAATTTTTTTTTTACATTTAAACTAATTTAAACAAGTTTTGTTCACTACAATAAAATTATAAAAATTCTTAAGAGGTAATAGTTTCCCTTTCATTCTTAAAATTGAGAAAAAATTAAGATAAAATCAAAGCTAATAATGACAAAAGAACATGTTTTAAACAGTTCTTTAGATATTAAATTGAAAATAAGAGTGATATCAAATTAATTTGTCATGATTGAAGGTTCTGATAAATTTATATTTCATAGGCTGTAAAATTTATAAACAATAATCTAAAATATTTTACCAAAATTTCATTATTTCGATTACAGCATTTATAAAAGCTTTAACTTCATCGCTTCTAATTTTTTATTATATTGTATTATAATCTTAAAACGAAAAATGCAAATAATAAATATAAATACTTTTGACTGATTTTTAAAATTCTTTTGCTTATTTTTTTATATTAAAAAAATGTAATAACACATGTTTTAACAAATTTTATTTATATAAAAACCCTGCCATCAACTTATATATACTTGCTCAGCTTTTCTATCTTTGTTAAATTAACACAGTGGTATAAAATATTATATCTTAATAATACATAAATATGCATGCATACCTACATTCATATAATCCATATAATAGCAGCATACACTTTGTTTAAATGTATTTCATAAATTAAAGATTTTAGTGAAAGCGTTAGTTGATACATTTACAAGAATTGTACAAATTGTACTGTTTGAAACGAAAAATATTTTGTGCTGTGAATTTATTAATAAAATCAAGATGATCACTACCTAAGACCTATGTTGCCTTGGGACATTTTGAGTGTGAGATGTAACTTAAGTGACATCAATATATGCATGTATTTCACATATTCAAATCATCCCAAGTATAAATGCAACACTATCTTAGACACCTTATCCTACCTTTAGTCAATAAACAACTAAGGACTGTTCATCGAATCGTACTCTCTAAATAATTTTGTAAGATTACATATCATGAGAATTCATGTGATATATGTAAGTTAAATTAATTTAACTTTAAATAAAGATGGAATTTAGTTTGGTTTTCTGTTTAATCTATTTTTTGTGGCTGTAAAATTGTGTCAAAGTATTTTTTAGCGCCACTTAAAGGATTAGTTTTGTCGTTACTTTTTCTCTTAATATGTAACTAAGACATTATTCATATTAAAAGTTAATCACATTAATTATTAAATATAATAAAGATGAACTTGTAACCAATTCTTATTAAATATCTAAGTTTGCCCATGAGATTTTTGCATAATTTGCAATGTCTTAAAGAAAACAAGTTACATTTACACAAATCCATACATTTACGTAAATCGATAATTTAATAGTTCTCTGTTTTAAACAATCTTTAACAAATTCTTATGATTGACAGCGAAATTAATAAAACGTGAACAATTCTGGATAAAAAACTAAAAATTTCTAGATACATATAAGACTGCTTTATTGTACGTATGTTTTTACACGATTTCAGACTAAATGTTTGTTTGTTTTTTATTTTTTAATTTTACTATTCCCGTTGGTATCTATGTAACTTTGTTAACAAATACCTGTTTATTACTTAAAAAAAAAAAAAAAAATACTCACGTTTTTTTTGAAAATAAAATCTACCAAAATAAATCTATTTTGACTATAATATATACACTAAAATACAAATTATAAAAGAATTAAC
>JABFOX010003392.1:0-10370 GCA_022817665.1 Axea sp. ZL-2020
TAGCATGTTTAAGCAAATGTATTTATATATTTATATATATGTATACATGCATACGTATGAAGAATAAAAAACACATAATAAGTTGAAAAATATACATAAAAACTTTTTACCCTTCATTGATGGTATTTTAATATATGAAATATATTGTATTAAATGCAAATCTATTTTTCTTTTAATATGAAGAGTGCAGCAAACGTTACGTTATTACAAATTCAATTCTGCATTTATACATATTTCTGAAAAAAGCCGAATTCAAAAATATATGCAGACAATTTGAAGAACGTTAATGCATTTTGTATTGTTAATTCAATGCCATGTGTAACTTTCCAGAAAATATAATTAACACTGTAGTTGGTGTGTTGCAACATTTTCATCCCATTTTGGAATTTACCGTTAAAAAAGAGAGTACAGGTAAACAAAGAACTTTTTTTAGAGTAAACTAATATTAATCTAATTTTATAAATCAAACCATTGCTGTATCTCATCAATTTTATCACAAAGACAAATTAATATCAGTACAAAAATTTTATTATTGAACAATAAATATGCTACAGTGAATTTTATCAAAATTTCAAGAATTAAATAAACACGTATTCTAATAATACAACACTCGCTAATAATAAAATCCCATCTATTTCTTGTTTTTTTTTTTTTTTTTTTTTTTTTTTAATATAATTTCAAACAACATTAACCGAAAATTAAATTAGAATTATATAAAAAGTATTGTCCAAAATACAAAATGTTTGAACAACATTTTTAGTAATGAAAGATACAAAGATTTTATTAAAATATGTTCAGTATAATGTATAAAATATTTATAAACGTTGCGGTTTATTATTTTACATATATTGACATACATATATTTTAAATCTCATATAAAATTAAATTCAGATAAATAATATTCAAACTCATCTTGTTCAAAACATAAAATAATCATAAAATATTATATTATAAACTATATTTAACTATATAGTTATATATGTGATATTTATAAACTATACAATATCTACGAGATGAATATCAAGGGACAATAATTTCAGAAAACTTAACCTGAGATGATGAATACAGTAAAAAAATTCTACAGTCGAGCCAAATGATATGAATAATTACCTAAGGATCATAGTAATGAAAAATTTAATTTCAAAAAATATTACAAATATAATTTTAGACATAAAAAATTATCGTCATTATTTTATTCTTTATAATACAATATTTGTTTTAAATAAAGATCTGCACATAATAGATCAAACATTTGCTTTAAGAAGTGAAATAAAAGTTAAAATTCAAAGTGTACATTTTATTATTTCGATTGCTTTACGGTGTAACTTTGGTAATAATTTAAATCAATTATCTTTTTAAAAAATTTATTCGTAATATAATACTGCAGTAATTATCGATACTCAACATATAAATGTTATCAAACCAAACTTCTACCGTCATGTTGATCTTGGAAGAGATTAGTTTTAAAGCATTTCATCAAGTACACATATATACGTATACAAAAGTGTGCATGATAGCATACTACAGATATCTATAATTGTATAAGTACACATGCATATATAAATTCATAAAGAAATACAACAGAAACATGAACTAAAATATATACATACAAGTTCAAGGCTATGCATGCACGTACAAACACAATATTTTTGCTATATACTTCCTTCGAATATATACACATATGAAAAAATGATACTATGTTCAAAGACACAATAATATGTCTGGACATAACTGGACAAGTATAAAGCTTAATAAAATATTTTTAAAACTGATCTTTTTCAAAGTCCACATGATACAAATTCACTACAGTATAGCAGAAATCATCGCAATCATTCCGAAAATATTAAAACTCCATGATACTACAATACTACATGATACAAAAAATAACACACAAATCATTCGTTACAATTATTCCAAAAATTTGAATTATCAGTTGTATGTACAATTTTTTAAACAAACAATTTTGTACGCCACGTTGGATTTAAGAAAAATAATTAGATTTAAAATATCTTGGTTTTTATAAGAAAATGATTTAATCATTTATTTCCTTCATTGCTGTTTGTGTTGTTTCTTGAAAATGATTCAAATCTATCTTTAAACGTTACAAAAATGTAATGAAATGGATGTAGCTTTTTGCAAATATTATGAACAGTGTTTTTATTGTCTATAATATTGTCGTTAGTTTCCCTAAGTATTTTTATTAAATAAACATTAATTTATATAAATAATTACTTAATGATTAATTTATAAAAAAGATAATAATATAATTTTGTTTTTCCATATTTATGATAAATAATTCAATTTTTGTAATAATATTTTAATACAAATATTGTCAACAAAAATTAATATTAATATAAGAACAAGCATGTAAAATATTTAACATGATAAATTCTGTGTGCATAATACGTGCTATGAAGTTTAAAGTGTCTACATCATTGCTGACTTATGCAGTTATTTTTTATTACAAAAAATGCAGTTATACTTTTTGTAGAATGTGTGACAAAAGAATTAGGATTCGGATGATATACACGTTCTTATGCTGTATAGTCAGAATGCGTACACTCACACATACGAATTTAACCCGCATACTTCTAAATCATGTATGATTTATTCATTGATTTAATCATTTTGATTGATTATGGTAACACGTTTGCATTAAACTGCATTTTAAATAATTCTTTACATTTTGTATTCAGATATTTGCAATAAGAATACGGGTGCTTTTCATCCCACATTTTCCTATACTGTACTTCTTTCACTTAATTTTTGGTTTAAAAAAGAAACCAGCTAAAGATTATTTTTTTCTTTTAACTAGTGTTTTGAACTCGAAAGTTCATTGCCTCATTAACACGATTTCATTGTTTTCTGTGATAATTGTACCGAGATATTTAAATTGATTTACCCATTTAAACTTAAATTAGCTACCTACAATTCCGATTTTCGGTCTGTTGTTATTCTACTAGTTAACATGTATTTTTTATGCATAAAAAAATTAGTATATTCATTAAAATTACAAAAAGTCAAACTTTAGCTTTTTGACTTTGGCATATTTGACTAACACTAGAAGAATTTTTTGTCATATAGACGAAGAGAAATAGAAAGAAATCTGATAAATATATAATTTAAATTAATTAATATAACAATCATTTAAGAATTTGTTCGTTTAATAACATTAATTTTATGAAGAATCCAATATATTTTATATTAAATTCAATCGGGCATAGGTTGAAAAAATGTACAAAAAGTTTTTTAATTAATCTCGTATTATTAAATATGTAAAATAAAGAAGTTACATTGCGGAAGAGTACCCATTATTGGTAAAGCAAAAATTTTGTAAAATAATTATTCCTCCTTTGGGTACAGCACTGGCATTGGAGAATGCAATTATGACAATACTTATGACGTGTTGAACAGCACGGTACAATAATGATTCATGTCAGAGAGTTGTCAGTGCTGTCCGGAATAATAATCATTACTATTAACATGATTATCATTCGTTGAGTAATGGTTACTATTGAAGAAAAAAGCAGTGTTGTCTTCTTTTTCCAAATCAGTATGTAGTTTTTTGCAAATCAAAATAGCGTTATTATTCTAGAAGAGTAATATCTTTAATCATTTTAAATTCCACTAAATTCATTACAAATTTATTTTTCACAACGTTCTATTTTACTGTATTTACAGAATTAGGTGCTCAAGTTTACTTCTGCAGTCCTTTCCAGATTTTCAACGCATTATTTTAAAAGGATAGTTATATATTTACAATTCAAATTGATTTGAATTCAAATTGATTGTCCATCGCTGGCCACTACTTTTTCAAATCTTAGCATACATAGCATACGAAGCCCGCGTCTAAAAAACTTTTCATCTTTTAAGGCGATCCAATGTTGAATTTCGTCATAAGAACGAAAGGTCTGGGTAATCCTACGGGTGGAGTAGCACTTCTCAATTCAACGTTTCCAAGTATTTTTTCACTGACTTTGCAACACGAGGTCAAGCAATGGCATGCTGAAAAATCATTTTATTTTGCCTTTTGTTGTGTTGCTGCTGTTTATCTTTCAATACTCAACTTAAACTCATTAATTGATGTTTATACAGATCGCCCGTGATTGTTTTAGTTGATCTTAGCAGCTCATAAAATAATATGCCGAGCTGGTCCCTTGAAATACAGAGTATGATATTGGAGCTGTAAATATTCGGTTTGGTCGTCGGCATGGAAGCATGGTTGAGAAGCCTCCCTGATTTTCTGCGCTCAGAGTTATCGAAATGATCTCATTTTTCATCCCTAGTTACAAATACGATGCAGTAATTCCTTCTGTCTTTTTGTCTATCAAGTAGTTGTTCACAAGCAAACAAACGTCGTCCAAAATCTTTCGGTTTCAACTTGTATGGAACCAAATTTCCTTGTCTCTAAATCACTTCCATGACCTTGAGTCAAGTGGAAATGGCATGTTGAGTCATTCTCAATGATCCTGTCAATTCTTGTTGCATTTGACACGCATCTTCATCAAGTAATGCCTTCAAATTCATACCTTCGAAAATCTTTTCTATTCCACCCTCGTGTCGATCTTTCATGTTTAGAAGAGCATTATGGAAACATTTAAACCACCTTCTTTCACTAATAGCGGTCTCGTCATAAGTATCCGAGAGCATTCGATGAGCTTCAGCCGCAAATTTCTTCTTATTAAAGGAGAAAATTAAAACCTGCAAATGACGAGAATTCGACTCGTAAACCAATATTTTCAATCAAGAATAACTTTATGATACAGACACAATTCGATTAACAATTCGAGAGCGTTATGTTGACAAATGCCCAAATTGCAAAATATGACGTCTACATTTGTTTATTTCCACCATCATTTACCGGTAAAGTCATCTATTGGAATACTGCGAGAGCAAACTTGTACACTTAATAGATCTCTTTTTATTACTTTAGAATAAAAAATATAACATTATTTCAACTGAAGTACTTGCTTTTTACATCATGTATTTTATTAAGTAATCTTTTATTTAATCGTTCCAATTATCAATAAAAACCTACAATTTTTTATTATTTGTGTATAGTTTTTTACGCTCACGTTTCAAATGTCCAACTACTTAACTGTTTGTTACAGTAAAGTTCTGTCCTGCAAAAATCTAAACATTCAAATCCAATAAGTTCAGTGTTAAAGGTAACATTAACGTTATTTTCTTATTTAATGTACTAGCATAGTAATTTACCGCTATGTAATATCTATTTGTTCATTTTTCCTATTTTAAATATAAATAATTGTTTGCGTTATAAATAAAATTAAAGTACGCCCATGCTTTATTCATGTTTTTTATGAAATGTACACATTAAGATTTCTTTCTTTTCCCAATACGTACAAAATCTATCCAACGTTTATTTATAATAATTAAAATCATATTTTTAGAAAAGTATTTAAAATACATGATATAAACTAACTTTTCGTTTTAATTTATCAAGCAAATAAAAATTACGTCCACAACTAACGTAAGCCTTGTTTTCTATATTACTATTACAATTTTCAACACAGCCAATTTCAAAATGCCAGCATAGCATTGTAAAAAATGAATCACTTTGAACAAAGTATTCATAATCTAATAATCTATATGATTAATTGAATCGACAATACTAAAACACGTTAATATACCAAAGTTAATGACAATTGTTAATTTTTAATAAATCAAAATATATAATATATATAATATAATAAAAAAAAATAATAATAATAACGTTATGTATTTATGGAAGCATGTCACATGCTTGTCTTGAACTTTAAACTGTCAAATGCACACATTAGTATTAAGACAATATTAATTCTGGAGAATTACAGACAATATCCAATAATGATCATATTGCTTGATAGGAGTATTGTGTAAGTAATGATTTGTTAATTAAATTATGAATTGAATATTATTATTCTTCTATTAAAACTAAACAATAATTTATACCCATGCGCATTAAAATAGCATTATCATTTACGGCAATGTAAACACAATGAAAAAATTGTATGTACAATTTTTAGAATAATTGTTATATTATGCATCTTTTCTTGTGGCTGAATGAAAACTATACTGATTAATGCCTTGCGCACATTTAACGTGTGCGATACACGTACGTTATTTTTTCTTTTCCATGCCTCATAAGAAAAGTCATACAAATGCACTGTGGCATACATACGTTTTTCATTTCGACTTACGCACAAGAAGCAAGCATTCTATTCGTACGCATACTATTCCAGTTATATCGTCACTAGAGAAATGCGATGAAAGACGAGGGAGACAGTTTTCTTTGACTTTCAGTACGAGACTTCTTTCAGGCCATGATAGTCTTTTCAGTGTTCTGCATATCATATTTAAATCTGTCTGCGTCGTTCATTGCAACGCGACTTCATTTTTCTTCGCGCTAAAAAGACGAAGCTCGTCGATCATTATAATACTCTGTTTAGCAAAGAAAGAAAATTCATCAATCGAAAAGCATTAGTCGAAGCAAAAAATAATTATCTTTCAGTACAAAATAATTGTAAGGAAAGATAAATGATTTCAATTGAAATCGCTAGTTTTGTTTCAAACCAGTGGAAAAGATAAATGTTTGTGTTTATAAAAAATTTGTTCGATCTGACTTCGGTGATTTTATAACGTTGATATCAAACCGAAAACGATCCGCATCATTTTGCACGAGTGAATTCCTAATTTAACGTCCGTTTCATCGGAATGTCTAATGTCGTAACATTTAATTTATAATTATGTATTAGAAACGGCTGTAGACTGCAAGGTCAGGTGTCTATGATCTTAAATATACGTACATGGATTTACAAGTTCATTCATAAAGCAGTTATTTGTACGCATGAATTCCATATGGCTCGTTTAGCAGTTGACGATGCTCAGTGTTTTAACGATTCACGTGAGTCGCATGTATGACTGATTCTCAATTTCCGATGGAAGCGGACTCTTGGAATAACCCACTCGGAATGGCGATGATGTCACTGAGAATGTTACGGGGAATAATTATAGTTTCTTGTGAAGTTTTCGGTAATTCGACGTGCAAAAATTTATATTGTACATTGAACGAAAGCATGACGCAGGATAAATTATTTCGTGATGGTATCAGTTAAATCCGACAAATTCTCGCATACCAGAAAAGTTTCTAAATCTTCTGACATAAAGTTTACTAATGCTTATATGTTTAAATATATACAATTATATATGAGCAAGCTAACAGTTATACATAATCATGTTATATGTTTATTTAGATTGTGTATGGAACGTCCTAAATTTGTACGCATATATATTTAGTTTAATAAATTGTTTCCATTTTTTAAAGCAGCATCGTAAATGAAAAAAAAAAAAAAAAATAAATAAATAAAAATTGCAAATAAAATTAAGAGAAGCGATGAAAAAGTAAAGTAAATATAATTTTCGTGCCTGTTGCATACGCGTTTACTTGAATTCTTTCAGGAATTTCATGAAATATCTTAAGCTAGTGTCATTAAGGATTCCAAGCAGAGAGTCGCATACCGTTGTGACACGCGACGATGACTTCGTATGCGGATGCACTTAGTTACGTACGATACCTACACCTATGCAATGCAATTGCAAAGCATGCTACCGTCTAAGATCGTGTATATCCTGCGACAATGATCAAGCTTGTTGATCGTCTCCCGCGACGACAGACTGGCACGAGTTGTCACGGAAACCATAGACCTAACTTCTCACCACTTTGACCGTAATATGACTAGTGTCACGATAAAGAGCTCAACGAGTTCGAGTTATATGAGAGTTGCGTACGATCAAAACATCATGTACGTAAATTTATTAGCATGAATAGACCTGGTGATCTCTATAATAATTTTTCACATTAGTTATCAAAAATTAAGCACTACACATAAATCGATCTCATGAATAATGTCGCTGTTCAAAGAACTGAACAAAACTGATGTTTTAAGCTTATAATTAATCAAACTATATTCGATATAAGAAAATATTTGGCTGAGTGAATTTTATTTGAGTTAATATATATAATGATATAATTGAGCCAACAAAATATTTTATTAGTTTAACGAATGTTTAATTAAATTGAAATTAACAGTGAATTCTTATTTAATTTCAAACGAAAATAAATGAAACGCGATAAAAATGTTGGTGTAGAATTTCAATATAAAAATTCCATAATAATTTGGTATTAAAATTGGTTTTCATACAGAACATTTCTAGAACATTTTCATATTAAAAGGCCAATGTGGAATTTTTATATAAAATATTTATATTGAATTCTCATACATTATTTTCATATAGATTTGTCATTTGGAATTTTGATACTGAATCTGCATATATGAATGTATAAGAAAAATATATTTTACTAAAGAATTCAATGGTAAAGTTCATGTTATAAGTCTGATAGAGTTGCTATAGAACTGCGATACCCTAAAAAAAAGTCTAGATATTAAAATATACTTTCGAATTCATATAACAATTTAAATTTCATATGGAGAAATGATCACAATGAAATCGCGTAGAGAAATTTATAACATTCATGCATAACATTCATAAATAAGTGTATACACATGAGTTTTTGTATATCATGTATAAATATATAAAAATTCACTGAAATATATATATTAAAATTCTACGCCGAAATTTCAAATATAAAACAACTTTTATTAGTCTTTATTTTTTCACAGAAATAATATGTTTGCCATTGAAGTACATGTTTTAGATTATATTTTAGAAATTATGTTTCTTAGAAAAACAATTCTAAAAAGCACTTTTTAAAAAATGTCCTTTAGGCCTTAGTTTTTTTTAGGTTTTAGTCTTGTCATTCAAGAAGACAAATAGTTATAAGAATATATAAGTTAAAATAAAATAATTATTTTATTATCAGAATAAACCCAATTACATGTAATTATTAGAGTCAAAGATTCAGATAATAATTTAATCGATTATTCTACGTGTAACAATAATGTAAAAATTGTAACAAACCATAATCTTCTAATTGTTCAAACTTCAATTATACAATACAATTTTATACATTCATATTTTGTTATTCTAAAATAATTTGTTACTTTAACTTAAATTTTGGTGAATTTAATTTACATAAAGATGGTAATTAAATAACAATTTTAAATAATCGCTAGAAGTTTAACTAAGTCAATAATTAGATTACACTGTCCTTTGACTACCAATTGTTAAAGGATTATAAGATTACATTTCTGTTCCTTCCAATATATTTGCATATCCTTAAATATTTGTTATTCGCTTATTTATTAATTATTAAATTAATTAGTAACATTCGATATGAAGCATCAGGTCAAAGATCGTGGTCAAATAAATACAGTGGTTCTGCTCCTGTAAAATAATTATATAAAACCAGTAATCAACTATACCCAAGTACTAGCATTAAATCTATGTCGTGTAATAAGACGTATATAATATTCATACGATAGCTTTAAATTGTATCTATTAAATATTTGTGTATAATTCAAATATAACTTATGCAAAAGTCATATTTGAATTATATATGTAATACAATATGCTTTATGTATAATCAGTTACATGCTAACACGTTATAAAAATCACATTGGTGAATTAATAACATCACTATAAAAAATGACACAAATAATAATAAAATGTACAATTAACTATTTTATAAATAGTTTTCCACTTTGCGGACAATACCTTGACGAAGGTTTTTAGAGACCGGGTGAAATGGCTTGAGTAATTCGAGGACATGGAGAATCATACGACGGTAGCAATGCTACTGACAGGGTCTCCCAAACCGAAAAGGTCGAAACAGATTCGATTTCAGACATTCAGACTTTCAGAGAAACAGAAGAAGTCAGACAAAGAATGTCCAAGCTACTGCCTTGTAGTTAAGCTTTGATTTTTCAAAGACTAGAGAAGCTAAATTGAAACAAACTATAGGCTAGAATTTGCAGCAGGAATGAAAAGCTGGTTGCTTAAAAGGAATGTACTAGATGATCAAAGTAGCGCATAAATTCTGCAAACTTCCATTAACATGTCGCACTTGCGGAATGTCGAGATGCCAGTAATAAGAGAAGGTGGAAGATCAGAATCGATCTGACACCCCCATAACAATGACGAAAAGCAGGCGTAGTAATAGGGGTAGCTGCAGTAGTAATCACACCCCTTAATCTTGAGGAGACAACTCTATATTCTGGACCAAAAATTATGCCATCGTAGAATCGATGACCAGGCAAAGATGTGATGCAGTCACACTGGATATCTTCGAAACAATCATCTCGCTCCAGGAAAACGAGGACAGTCGAAATACAAGTAGAAGAAGATGGCATGCAAGGAATGCATTTTTGTACACCGTAAAAAAACCATTTACACCGGCAAAAAGTAAAATC
>JABFOX010003393.1:0-10370 GCA_022817665.1 Axea sp. ZL-2020
GACAATAAAGAAATAAAAGCAGGTGATGTATTTGCTTTAACGGCGAATCCAGATGATCCAACATCTCTAGGAACCTATACATGTGAAGCAGTCAATTGTATAGGAACGGCATATTCTTCATCACGCGTAAGTTAAAAATACTGAAATTTATTTAATAAATTCAAAAAAGAACTTCATTATTTCTTATGTTTTGTGTTAAATGTAAATTCATCAATTATTTAAATAAGTTGAATTTTCAAAATGAGAAAATAAATAACTTAATAAACAGTTTTTACATTTGAAGATTTTATAGAATAGTAGGATATTTTGTGTATGAAAATAGATATGTAAAATATTTTTTTATTTTAATAAGTAAGTATAATTATTAATATAAAACATAAACTCTTACGCGTATCTTGTAAGCATTGCATCATTTTTCATTAATATTACTGCCAATACTTTGTGATTACAATTATACATTTTTAATTGTTTAATTAAATCAAATTAATTAGGTACATGTAGTTGGAAAGGGTAGCAGAGAAGGCTCTCTTAAACCAGCTGATTCAGTATCAGTATTACATCAACCTCCAGTTTTTAAAACGATACTTAATGATGAATCATGTAGAATTGGTGAACTATTATTTCTATCTTGTCAAGGTATTGTTTACATAAAAGATAATAATCATAGTTTAAAATAATTGTTACGATTAATCCATTAAGTCTACTGTTATTATGATTTATAAAATTAAAAATAAACTGCTATTAGTGCAAGTGCCACCGTGGCCTAAAGAAATACAATGGTATAATAAAGAAGGACGAGTTGAATCAAGTCAAAAATATCATATTATGGAAGATGGTTTGGGAACTTATTCAATAGAAGTGAATCCTGCAGAAGCAATGGATGAAGGAGAATGGAAGTGTGTCGCCACTAGTGTTGATAATTTAAAACAAATAACGTCGTGTTACGTTGCAATGTTCAGTAAGACATGAAACAAGTTTTACATTTGTTTAAGAAAATTATTGTTGACTTAATAACATTAAAACAGATTATATAAAAAAATAATTCTCGACAAATTATGTGCATATATCTCAAATATTTTTTAAAAAGATCTTATTTAAGAATTTAGTCAAGAATAATTTTATCACAGAATGTGATTGACAATATTTTATATCGTCCATTGAAGTATCTTATGTTGCATAGCATGATGCTTTAAAATTACAGTGAAAGAAGCAAACATTTACTATATTATTTATTCATAATAACAATTAATTTACTATTAAATACGCAATTATTAAATTTTAATCACAAATATTATTTATTTGTCAAATAGATAAAAGCAAACTACTTACATATATAATAAAGGACATAATTTATAAAATTAAATCTAACAATGGTTAATATATTATATGGAGCAGTTAAAATGTCCTCTTGGAATCAAATTAAAAAGATACAACTATTATTTTAAACCAGATCCTGATCAATATAGCATTATATTACAATAAATTTACAATTACACTTATTTCTATAATTTGCATAACACAAAACTATTGGATAATAGCAAATTTTTGTATGAGAAATATTTCAAAAATGTTCCACATTAAATTCTCAAGAAAAAATTACATATTAAAAAATTAAATTTATAATAAGTTTTTATTATACTTTTTTATTTACATAGATATGTGGTAAAATTCGATAATCATCTCTTATCGAAGCTACGTAACGTATAAAATGAATAGCGAATTTCTCGTTGAATTTGATTTTGGAAGAATTTCATGGCGGTAATTAGTCATTATTGATACAATCGTAAGCCAACTTTCCTTTGATGTGATTTGAGGTAAAGTGATTCTCAAATTTTACCATTTATTTAATACCGATGCCAATTTTTTAATAAAGTAATATATTTCTAATAATCATAATAAAAAATATATTAACTATTAATACGGCGAATAGGCCAATTTATTTCCAATAATTTTAGTGATTTTTTTTAATTATATCGTTATTTACAGACACACACACACATGTAATATTTACTCAGATTAATCTGAATAAATAATAAATAAAAAATATTTATTAAAAATTCAATAATGTTATTATTCGTAGAATTTTATATAAATTAAAATATGCGATTTTAATTCTGTAATAACAACAACCTCTCTGATGATGATATTTCAATGATCCAAATAAAATATTTTTAATCAATTTTTTTTGCAATTAGATATTTTTGCAATATTTATGCAATGGTATGGATTATTTTCTTTTCAGTTCCAAAAAATTATAGAAAGCCGCGATTCATGGAAAATTTAAAAGCGGTATTGACAGATGAAGGACTTGTATCATTTGAGTGTAAAGTTGTAGGCTTCCCGACTCCATTACTAAGATGGTTTAAAGATGGTCAAGAATTAAAGCCAGGAGATGTCTATCAGTTAACCGGTACAAATTCTTTAGGTATGTATATATAAATATATGTTTACATAAATTAATAAATATAATAGGAGTTGTTGAACAGCGCAGGAAGTAGTTAATTATAATATGTAAAAAAATACGCCGTGTATAGTCTTTTGTATTGAATTAATGATTTCTTCACCTTCGTTATTACAATACAAACAAATTTTAATAATAAACGTATCAAATTTATATTTCGATAAAGGTTTCGTGAAAAAATCTGCTAATTGTTCATTCGATTTAACATATTTTAAACTTAAAATACCTCAACAATATTAATGTCTAATAAAATGATATTGTACATCGATATGTTTAGACTTTTTATAATACTCTGGGTTATCAATTAATTTAATGGTACTCTGATTATTAATGCTTAAAATTATTAGTCCAATAGAAGGATGCTCAACATCATTTGACATTTGTCTTAAATCAAACTATTTTTTAGAAACTAGTTTAGCAACATATTCTGATTTTGTTGTGCTCAACGAAACACTATTTTGTCTTTGTGATGTCTCTGATATTGCTCCATTTGACATCAAAATGACAAAATCCGAAATAGGGTAACTTGTTTCTATGTTGGCTATATAAATAGTATTTTACATATTAATATCGTAAGCTACGTTTGGTCGCGCTAACTAGACAAGGAACATCAAATTCAATATATCAATCTCACTGATTGTATTGAATTAGGATTGGCAGTCGTATTTCTAGTTTTCGCATCAGATATACTGAAACAAGTCAATTCTATTTATATAATATTTTTAATGCATAAAAACAAAATGTTTTTTATAATCTCGAACAATTTCAAAATCAACATATAAATTCGCTAATCCCTAATTATTTTCAAAATTTAATTTTAAAAATTGAATAAGCACATTTATTATCAATTTGCAAGTAACAAAACATTGTCGACATATAATGCAAGATAAACTAGTGCATTATTAAATAGCCTTTATATACACATAGATAAGATGCATTAGATTGAAAATTAATTTCGATGCTGGGCCCATAATCTGTTGAACAACGTAGGATGTGGTTAATTATAATGTGTAAATAGAACAATGCATCATAAATCGTTAACACTCTAGAAAGTATAATTATTTCGTATATCCGATTATATGCAGAAAGAAAACCGTCTTACTCTATATGGTGTATCGTTTGAATTGAAATAATGAGGCACAAGAAACTTATAAATTCAACAAAAATCAGTCAACAGAATTATTCATAACTTTTAATATATTTATTTACAAAGTTTTTAAGTAATTGTGTAATATTTTTAGGTTCATACTGTTGTATAGCTAGAAATTGTATGGGTGAAGCTACGAGTTCTGCTGAATTAACAGTTGAAGATATACAAAATCAATTGAATGATGAAGAGCGATTACAACTTTTAACAATAAATCAGCCACCTAAATTTATTAAAGGATTACGAAGTTGTGAAGCCAGGATAAGTGAAAGTTTTAGATTTACAGTACAAGGTATGTGTTGTTATTTACTTTATTTTATATTAAAAATTATTCTTTGAAACTTTTATTCTTTAATTGCAATTTAAATTATAACATATATGATTATAGTAGATCAGATTTTAATCTATTTAAACTAATTTGAAATTGTTTTTCGAATTTGTATTATTTAAATAGATTTCAATTTACATGTACTGAATCAAATTACTTGAATCAATACCGCAATATACAACCTTTATGAATTTAATACTAACAATATTTTTCCAGTATGTAACTTAAACTGAATTTTAAATATAGCTGTAGTTATTAATTTATACATTAGATATGTTCATTTATTTATATATATTCATTATTCGTTTATCAATAAATATATTAAGTCAGTCCATAACTTCGTGCGCATTAACAGCATGCATCAATAGTAGAAATGCGCACGAACTTTTGGACTGACCTGATACCTACATGTATTTATATGAATTTAAATAATGATCAATTTTTCAACTCGTTAAATTGTTATACATAGTAGAAATATGTCTTGTATAATTTCTCTATAATATTTGATTTATATTCTTTTGTATTTAAAATTGCATATTTAAATTATAATTAATCTTTAAAATAAAAATGATCTGCAACAATAGTATAAGATTTTTCGTATGAACAAATTTGCTCTAAAATACGACTAAAGTCGTATTTTATTATGTTTCACGTGAAAAAATAATTTCTGAATATAAAATCTCTCGTTTATGAAATTATGTTTACATTAAACATAATTTGCTACTTACAATAACAGAAGTTGATTCATTCTAAACAATAAATTATTTGCCATTAATGAATCCAAAATTTATACATTCAAAAATATATGTTAAAAATTAATCCTTTTATGAGCAATTGTGAGATATTTGAAAAACTGATACCTTCCGCAGAGGAGTTTATTATTTTCAAATGTCCCACGATTATTAATAAAAGTATAATTTTTTAAGAATTAGTTTCGATGTGTATAATAAATAGAATAATTATAGTGTAAATTCTAAAGTGATAGAAATGCAAGAATATTTGAATGAAATATAATTTTTTATAATGTACTTTTACTAAATTCATCTATCAATTTCTTTAACACTGAAAGAATCATAATATAACACTAAAACATTTCCACCGATATGATACTGCAATGTTATTTAGTATTTATAATAAACATTGCGTCTGTCAAAAATATTTGTGTAAAATAATTTCATTAGAAATACTTGGATATTTCTCTGAAGAAGATTATAGATATATGAAATATATTTGAAAAATAATAGACATTGTAAATTATTTATACAGTAAGACTGAACAGGACTCAAACTAGCTCTTCAAATTAATTTACTTCAGTTAATTAAATTAATTAAACATATGCTGCAATAAAAGAAATATTTTGTTGTGTATTTTATGAAATGTTTGTAATTTAAAGTTTAACATATTTTCAAAAAAATAACGAGGAAAAAAAGACCAACGAATTATTGTAAAAAACAAATACTTATTAAATAGGTAAAATTATAAGTATAATATTAAATTACATTATTTATATTTCATGAAGATGTTTAATATTATTTTAACTTAAAATAATTATATATAAAATGTACAAAGCTATATAGAGCATTAAGAAAATAGTGCAATTAATATCATTCATCATAATTTATGGGCATGCAATATAGATAATAAATGGACCAATATAAAAACTTTGGAATATTTCTATATAAAAATGATATTCCGTTTGAAGAAATCTTCGATAATCTTTCTTTCTTGGAGCATTTGATAAACTTTCTTCTTACCTTATATAAAAGGAGGCAAAAGAATATAAAAAATTAATATTTGAAATTATACAACAATAAATGAAATTTTAGTTATAAGCAAAAGATATACATTAAAACTTGTGTAAAATGTGAACCTATTTATTTCTTCGTATGTAATAACCTGATTTTATTTGACATTAACTGAAAATGTCATGAATATAAATATTATTAGTACATTTTAAAATGTTAAAAAAAATTATCTATTTTATGTACAATTTAAACGGTTTCTGTTTTAAATTATACTAAACATAAATTTTATCATGTATTTAAAATATTTTTAAGTATTTGAGTTTATAACGAGTAATATGATAATTATAAATGTATTTTTATGTATTAAAGAATATATTTAAAGTGAATCTAAAAATGTGTAAAAGATAAACAATGGCATATCATTTATTAAATAAAATTTATAATATTTCGTAATTCATAATGAAAATACAAATTTATATTAAGATTCTTATTGCACCAGTAAATTTTATATAGTGATTGCAATGTTTCTAACAGATAGCCTTTATATAATTACAATACAGAAAATAATTTTAATAAGTTCAAAAATAATGTATAAAAAATCAGTTTACTAATAATAAAAACTTGTGTTAATGTTAAATAGTGTTTTCTTTAATTTATATATTTGCACGAATTATATTATACAGGACAAAAACACAATTGGAATAATTCTTATATTGCACTGTAAACTAAAATATTCATGAAAGAGTTTAAAAAGTACTACGTTGTCTTGCGAAACATATTTCTTTTTAACAAACTACATCATAGAGTAATAAATTTGATTTTATAATATAGTAATTTGTAGGCTTCTCAAATTATATGCCACTTTTACAATATAATATAGAGATTCATATAGTTAATTCTTTTATATATATATATATTTATTTCTATACAGAATTACTACATAAATAACTACATAAATTATTCTCTACATAATTTTAGATATTTTTTAAGGATAAGTTCTTATATCTTATAATGAGACGATTGCTATAAAAATATTAATATATATCTTAATATTTTTAAGCAAAACAAGAGAGGAATATACATATTTATATATCGATAAACATTTTAAAGCGGATTATTTGCAGTTTAATTTGTTTTACGTCTTTTCAATATAAAACTATCCGCTTGTATATCTAAAGATATTAGAGGAAATTTAAAATTCACTTAGTTTTTATTCTTATTTTCTCATATATATTATATATTAATAAGTTATTACAATTTATATTGTTTTTGGATAGTTTAAGGAAGAATTTTAAACTACTGGATTCACACATTGTATTAAAAGAGGGTACATGTACACTTCAAGAAATTTTATAATAATCGTGGTTACAAAAGGATCAGGAATGTTTAATATGGAGATTATTATTCTAAAAAAATTATATCGAACAATTGTTTATGTGTTAGTTTACAATTACATTTGTGGAAACTATATTTTAAAACCGCATATGAGAATAAATCTCATGAACGTTATATATAATATTTTGATTTTTAATGGAAAATAAAAATATTGATTTTTGTTCGATAAATTTCATAATAGTGAATAGTTCTATTGACGTACTTGTCAATATAATATTCAAAGTTTATTTGTTTAACAAGCAAGTGTTTATCTTTAAGCAGTTTTATTAGTTTTTGCAGATAAGTTTATAGTTTATTAACGCCATTATTAAAAGAAAAGTTATTATTACTGTTCCACTTCATGCATCAACATAAATGATAAGTGTTAGTATTGTTCACTTTATTTTTAGTTTAATAGAAAAAAAAACTTACAATTAATTATATTGTATTTACAATAAACCGATTTTAAAAATAAATTATTTGACATTATATAAATTGAACTTTAAAAAAACAAGAATAAACTGCATTCAATTACGGCAGTTCGGTCGAGTCTGAATTTGTGTGGTGGTATTATGCACTTCAATATTAATTCAATAAGGCAAAAGTATTGCTTAAGATAAAAACTTTTTTTTGTATATTAAATGATAGCTTAGTTTGACAAAACTTTTTTATTTTGGTATTTTATCTTGTACACGGTTCTATAAGATTTTATTATTAGACAGTATATTTTTAAATTAGAAAATTAGATATGTAGGAGAATATGAAAAATATTCGTAAAAAAAGTATTTTTGAAACATTAAATGTTGGGCTGAAAATATCTTCATTGTCATAACATAAGTATATTATATTTTTTTTTTTCATAATATAAGTTTGAGTATATTATAATTCAAAATAATTAGAATAATCTTGCAAATTGACAAGTGAATTATAAAAAATTAATATAAATTAATTAACCAATATTTACAATTTTTTCAATTAACAATTCCAATAGTTCATTATTTTCTTCATTATAGACTATTGTATTAAGTTACACATTTAGAAGGTAATTCTGACTACTCAACTGAAAATTTATTGTAATTTTGCTATAAAATTTGTAAGATAAACGAAAATAGTAGTAATTTTTTAATTATATAATTATATATTTCACTGAATACATAAACTAAATTTAATATTTTAATTATATTTGTACTTAATCATCATAAAAATATGTTTTATTAATATTCAATTTTATGAGAATTATAAAAATTATCTTACTTTTATTTAACTCGAGGAAATATATATCCATTGATGAAATGATACTAAGATATGCTGAGAGTTAAGTTGGGTGAGCATATGATTCAGTTTATATACGACATTTTTGAGGTCAAGAAATTTTAAAATGAATGTAAAAGACATAAACTCACCATTTAATATCACATAGATCGATTGAGACCTTACCGATAGTATATAATAGCATCATGAAGAATGAATATGTACCTATTCAATACATACGAAATGGATTTAATATCGATAAATTCTGTAAACCAAGAAATAAACTTTCAGTTAAAAATTCAGTTATGATATTATTTAAAATTTATTCGAAAATCTATACCTAATTTCAATATAAGATCTGAAAATGTGAAGAGTATTTTATATATTTGATTGAATATGTAAATATGATATAATTTTTTTATTACTAAGGCTACATATTTCAAATTTACATCTTTAGTGCGTCAATGTTATTACATTAGCGTTGTTGTATTGTTTTAAAATGCTTGGATGTATCTTTGTCATTTTGTATTGTTACAATAAATTATTTACTTAATTTTCGAACCATATTATTATGACAATAACATTGCGATGTTGTATTAGTATTACAGTAACATCAATTTTATATTCCGTCAATATATATGTAATAATATTCTATACAAAATTACGGATAATTAGATAAATTTAATTAAATTTGAATTTTTTAATTTTGAATAACTTGAAGTCTAAAATCTACCTGAAAATGTATATTAAATGTAATATTCTGCACAAGTTTTATACTTATTATACATAAGTAAGGTGATAACATCTCAGTTATAAAGGTGAACGCGTGTATCTTGTTTCTACATTTTTATTTATATCCAAAAGTTATTTTAAAAACGATAGTTAAAAAATATGTATTTGATATTTTAAGATTTCAAATAATACAAATATTTTTGTGTAAATGTAATTATACCATTTGTTGAATACGAATAACTGTATTATTTCTCTTTTGTCTTTTTAACAACGTTTTATCTAGTATAACTGCGATCGAAGTTAAACATTATTTCTGCTTATAAAAAACATTTCATTTTTAATTCTAAAAAATTATTTGATTAATTTTCTCTACAAAAGTATTTAATCACATAGTATGTAGTTGCATAGTCGAATATATTTCTTCGCAAAGTCACAAAGTACAATACTTTATAATAAGATTGAGCATTTTAATTTTTTTCCAGTAATTTTAGTAAAATTTACTAATCTTTTAAGAAGTTTGAATATAATTTATGGGAAACAATTCATAATCATTTATGAATTTATATCTGAATTACTATAAATTATGATGTAACATTTTATACTGAATTTAATTTCAATGATCATTATTCATTTCAAAGATCGAGTAAGATAAAGTTTATATCATTCACTTAATTCACATAAGAAAGGGAGACGCTATTTATTAAAATCAATTTAATTAAGGAAATTCTTTATTTATTTGCATTGTTTACGAGAGTTAAAATGCATTATATATAATAAAATTAAGCAAGATTTTTTTTATAGTTTTTGAATAAATAAACATAATATATAAGTAAATAAATAAGATATAATGTTTAATAAAGAATTTATTTCTTTTTCGACATTTCATTGTTCGAATTACATTTTATTAAATATATTAAATATAATCTTTTATTTATCCAAATTTATATTTAATTCCTTTATATCTACTAAATGGCTTAAATTAAATTTCCTTTATATTATCTTGAAAAATATAAATTATATGATTATTGTTGAAATTAAATTTAGTAAGTACATCTTGATATGTTACGTTGCATACACTCGAAAAGCAATTACGCAATAGAGAATGGTTTTTAAATTCGTGTCGACAGGCGAATATTTATTTATCACAAAAGTATAGCGATTCTATTATTATATAAGTGATCTAGATGAAATTTTTAGTTAGGCCATACTAATGAGCTTATAGTATACGATAAGTCGTAGAACGAAACAATATTAAGTGATACTCTTAATAAATATCCTGTATTGATTTTGTTTTTCTAAATATATTAAATGTTTCTTTTTATTGTACTTAAT
>JABFOX010003394.1:0-10369 GCA_022817665.1 Axea sp. ZL-2020
CCAGTAATCGATGTATTCAAACCACGGGTTCTAACAAATACAATTTTATTTATAATAAAAATATGCGTTTAAAATTGTATGTTTTATTAATAAAATATAGAGCTTTGATTACCTTGTCGCCTTGTATTATTAAAACTAATTTTTGTGACATATATTGTGGAGGGAAAGCAGGAAGATATAATCCAGATTCTTGTAATCGGGGTTCTTCCAGCCACAACGATAAAGTTTTATAAAATCTAAAATTAAATTAATAAATTATTTTTTTATTTATTATTTATAAACGGAATATTAATTTTCTCTTACTTAGCAGAGCTAAAGTAAAAAACCCGTCTTTCATCAGTTATTGGTTTTCCATTATCTAGATCATTTTCGCCTTTCACTTCAAAATACTCAGTTGTTTCGAGTAATCGCTTTTTTATTTTCTTCATGTAACTAAGGTTTATCATTCCATCGAAAAATTTATCTCCAACTCCTCCCTTATCTACGATCCTGTATTTGAAAAAATAAAATATATGTAATAATAATTGTGTAATGAAAATGTGATATAATTATAACATATATTTATTCACACCCGTTGACAGAAGGAACTCTAGCTAAGAAGAGTGAGAAGAAATTTTGCCACAAAAGAGCTAGAAGTGGATGATCCATTGGAGTATCGAGAGCTTGTTGTGACCAACGATATATTGCTAAACTGTTTACATTTTGCGGTTGTATTTTTACTGTAGTACAAGCTTTCTACAACAATACAAGAAATTAAAGTATTATTTTTAAATTATAAATCAAAATTAATTTTTTATTGATATTTCTAACAATACATGTTATTTATATTTATATATTTCTCTTAATATACCTTTAAAGCTGCATCTAAGGAAGTTTTGTTCTGAGTACACAATTCTTTTAATAATTCTTTCCAAAGGCCGGTTTTAATTTCCCGTTCTTGTTGTTCAGTATATAAAATTTGATAAGCTACCCAAACAGTTTGTACTGGTCCTCCTAAAAGGCTTGGAGATTGTGCAGATCCAGTAGCCCAACTCAAAAATGAACCAAATGATCCAGAGTTACGACCAGCTGCTAAGTTCTATAACAATATGTTAATTGTACAGTGTAAATAGTTTTCTTGAAGATTGTAAGATAAAAAATGAATTAATATATTTTATAAATAACATAAACTTAAATATTTTCAATGTTACAAGGAATTTAATGTTGTTAAGATATAATTTGTATGTATATATTTATTATTTCACTATTGATGACATGTGAATTGTCGAATGTGATCATTATTAAATCTAAAACGTTAATGTCATTTTACTGACGTAAAGTTATTAAAAATGTACAATACGATAAAATGTACAAAATCTCCGACCTTAACTAAAACTAATGTTACATATCAAGCAACTATATCACTTATTTAATACAAAGACATAAAATAATACATAAGTATATAAATGAATAATAATAGGTAACATAAACTGCAGTAAGAATTAACATAAATATTTATTAATATTCTAAGTTCCTATGTTAAATTATTTTAATGTCTAAGAATACATATTATTTCACATGTTATATATCTATAGAAGAAAGGTGAGTGATTTTGAAGTTGTACTGTTCTTGATAGTATTAAATTCCTTTTAATAATGAAAATATTGTATGAATAATGAAATTAATTTCATTATACATATTAGAACTCTAAATATTCATTCTCATATAAATTTAAAGGAAAAACAAGAAAAAGACCAACGTTAATATAATCATACCTCGTTACTTCTTTGAATAGTAAGCTATGAAAGAATACATTTGTAAATAATGCATAATTTCTATGAAAATTAAACTTTTATACTTAAGTATATAAAAATAAATTTTTTAATGTGGAAAAAATGTTTAATACCGAAAATAATTCTTGGAAAATTCTATCAGCTGTTGCTTTTGCATCTGGATAAAAAAATGATGTTCTTATAACAGTATCCATCAAATACATTACATTTTGTTGTCTATTCCAATCCGGTACTAATACAAGTATATTTAACCACAATTTAACAAATGGTTCTGGTGACATTAAACAGTATCTGAAATAAGAAATAAAATACATTATTTCAATTAATATAACATATAATTTATTTTTATTTATGTATAAAATTTAAGTAAAATATTTACGTTAAGTGATAACAAGACTAATTTAATTTTTACTACTTATTTTGTTTAAATTAATATTTACTAACTTTTTAAAATTATATAAGTGAGATTCGATCATATTTGCAAACAGTCTCAATATGACACCGGGGAATTCCGGGGCAATAAGATTTTTTGCCATTTTCATATACGTTCGATCAGCTGTGATTAATGAAGATATAATACTCATAAATTTTGCATTTTTGATAAGAGAATCCTCACAGTCTAAAAACAAAGGCACAATATTGTGTAATGCAATAAGAACTTGCTCGTATTTGTAATAACTTTGCAGAATTTGCAGTTGTTCAAAACCCTTTGAGCAAATGAGTGGTACAGAGTGACCCCAAAGAGTCATCCTCATAGCAACATAACAAGCAATCGGCTGTTTTTCTCGGAGACCAGTAGCTAACGCCTCCAAAGAGGCATCAGAGTCCAAATCGGGTATATGAGAAAAAGCTTCACGTAGATTACAAATGGCGTACTGACAAACGGCATCTGACTGATCCAACTGATGCAACCGTAATTTAGAAATCATTTCCCAAGACCACAAATTGAATATATGCTCATTACTTTGTGGACGAACTATTGCAGAAACCTTTAAAATGATAAGTAATTCTATTAAAACAAGAATTAATTAAATAATAAATATTTAGCACATGTGTATTAACAATTAATATATTTAATAAATTAAAAGAATTAAGAAAATATAAATAACAATATTTATTACTAATTATATAATTTATTTTCACCTGTTTTACACCTTCTGTTAAAAATGATGCAGTTTGTGCAGATGTATCAGGCATATATTTCATAGTTAATTCAACAATTAATAAAGCAACTCGACGATGTAAATTAATGGGAAGATATAAATCACCATTTCTTAAAAGAATTAAAGTAAATATTAAATTTTATTTGTACATTTATTATTTATTAATTTACCGGGTAAAATTAATTACAATCTTATAATGAACAATAAATAATTATACCTTTCAATTCCCCAATTAAGATAACTCAAAATTAGTCGTGCTAAATGATTTTCAGTTGATGTTAATGGATGATGATGTAACCAAAATGAAAGTATATTAAAATCTTCATCTCGAGGAATCCATTTATAAATTTTTAATTCCGTGAAAAGGTATAAACTTAACTGAAATATTTAAATTAAAATTATAATCAATGCATAAATTCTAATTATAATAAAAAAATGATGCATACTTTGCCAACAGATACAAAATTATCTTTCAATTTTTGTAAAATATCGGATAAAAGCGAAGGATATTTATTAGTTAAATTAGACAATAATGAACGTGCATCTTTTGAACACGATTCTTGTGTTTTTTCACTTAAAAAGCCAATCTGAAAATGTATATATCAATTAGTAAGTTTTTGGTACATTTAACAATGAATGATAAGATCTAAAATATTACTTGAAACAAATCTATCGTTGTAGCTCTAATAAAATCATAATCTTCTTCAGGTCTAGCTAACGCCATATTTGCAAATGTTGTTAAAAGAAAATAAGATTCGTCCCCTGGTAAATTGCTTAATTTATCCTCAAATTGTTTACGTAAATTTGGCGAGTTTAATTCAGTTTCCCAATCTGCGAAATACAATGATGCTTCTATAATAAATATTACCAGTATCTATTTAAAATATTTTACATTATTATAACTAATAAAAAAGTTGTACAAATATTATAGAGAATTAATTAAGAAAGAAACAATTATTTACCTTCGATCGAAACATCGACATTAGGTAAATCCATCGCTACATTTTCCGTATGTAAGATGTAAAATATTTGCCAAAGAACATTAACCGATACCATATGATATGGAATTGCTGCAAGATACTGCCAAGCACCTAATCGCCGTGACGAAAAAATACATAGTATGGCTCGAAGAAAAAAACAATTATACTCTACTTGCATTCTCATCAATATTACCGTGTCTGTAACCTGTAAATTAAAGTCAGTTTGCTTGATATAACTAATGCTATTTAAAGTTCAATTAAAATAAACTCAAAACAAACCTTATCTTTATCGAAAGCTTCCCACAAGTCACTAGCGTATTGCACAACATCCCTAATCAACGAACTAAGTCTTTTAGCAAGTTGTCTATACCTTGGTGAATCATAGGATTTCAGTCCTCTCTTCAACAACCGAACTATAACTGAAGAAAACGCAAATATTTTTAGCATGTGATTTTCTGTTATAGAACTTTTATCTTGCTTAAAATTGTCATTATCATGTTCAATGAATAAAATTTGTTCGAAAATTTTATCGAGAGGTATCTGGTGGAGCAATGCGATGAGGTCACTCTCAAATAGATGAGCTCCTGAATTTGCAATGTCCTCATCTTCTTCTCCATCTTCATCTAGCATTACCCAAACGGTATCTGCATTGCCTCCATTATCTGGCCATGATAATTGAACCTGAAAAATTAACTTAAATTTCAGTTTTATTAACATGTAAATTTATGTCGTTAAATCCTTATTTAAAATATGCCTTTTTAACATTAAGTTTTTAAAATCAGCAAAAAATAAATTGTATGAATATACTATTTACCTGTTCTAAAAACTTATCTCGTTCTTTAACTGACATTAAAATCACAGCAAGTATAGCTACCATATGATCTATATATGGATCACTAAGTGGTGAAATGCTGGTTTGATTCTTTCGAGGAACCGGTAATTGAATATACTCTCTCGCCCATTCTGTAACCCCTCCAGGACATCTTAAAACATGATTCAATAGAAATAAATGGTCTTGCCAAGTGGCAACGCGTAACAGAACAGCCACCAATTTCGATAACCACTCTCTCGAATCCGCAACAAATTTGGTGTCTTTCAAAACCCGTCGCTGAAAACTGAATAAAATCGTGATGCACATTCTCAGTTCCACCAATTGTGGCATCATATAAGAAGCCATCTGCAGTTGTGCCAAGCAAATAGGCATGTTAGAAGAAAGATTTGCAAAATCCTTGCAGGATGTACAAACTCGTTGAACGTATTGCTCAATTTGAAGTTTCAATGTTTCTGCCTCGTAACGATATAATGCCAGAGCATTGTGCAAATATTCTTTAATCGCCGATAAATTTCGAGTCAAAGCTACCAATGTCGTTTGATTAAAATGAGCTATAGAATATTCGTGCGTTGCACTGACTGGGTTCCCATCCTGACATTCGCCACTTTCTGTTATCGAGACTTTGTCTAAACACCATAGCTGCTTCTGTGTCTCTCGACAATTTCGCTTTAAAGTTTCTAGCTCGTGAGAGTTGACAATTAAATGATTTCTCACACGAAGGTAATTCATGAGCAATTCATGAAGTCGGTGTTGCTGTCGAATTGCATTGCTCCTAAGTTGAACATCAACAAATTCATTAATGAAAGAATCCACTTGGTTTAATTCTGGGTTGCTATACAAGGAAGAAAGCTGCGCATCAGTAAAGGGTTTGATAGATTTTTGTTGTTCCAGGCTAACAATTTCTGCAGTTTTAATGTTTGATCTTTCTGTGCTTCGTGCTTCCAATGGAGCACTTGGGAGTTCCGATTGGGTTTCAAGTACGATAGACATTTGCGGTGTTGTTGGGGATGACTGTTCCTCTGTGATGGTTGTTGAATCATTCAACTGTATTTCAGATACCGAAATTTGAATTTCTTTTACATCAGGAGCATCTGTGCTTTCAGGAGTAATTTGAACAGGAGATTCAGATCTAGTTCCAGCATCAACTTCGTCGAATAAAGTCTGAAATAATTGTAATATTTCAGAAATTCAACTTTGTCTTTATTTTATTTTCAAATTCGAGTTAATTAATCAAATTGTATTTAAATCAGATTGAATTTTTAAAAAATATATCAAATAGTTTTTTTAGCATTGATACTAATAAAATTTACCTCATTTATATCATCTTTTATAAAATCACTGCATGAATTTTGGTTATTTGAAATATTTCCATAAATTTCTGTATCTATTGCAGCTGAATGGAGTTCACTTTCCATATTTTCTACACCTTCTCCTCGAGGGTAATTTGTTGGTGATTCCCCAAGAAGACATTCAAATTCCTCTAATGTTGGAGCATCAGGAATTTGCCTTTCAAATGATCTTATTCTATCTTTCTTCTTTTTCTATATTAAAACATTATTTATTAACTTATATTTTATTCGTTAATAGCATTGTGTTATAATAAACATATTTTTAAAATACATAGTTTTTTTATTAAGTTTAGAATGTACCATAAATATATAAGTTTGACAATCACTCAAATTATTTCACGAATTCTTTTCAATTTAATTATTCTTTTACCCTTAAGTTAAAATATATAACATAGTTTTTTGTTAACAGTATCACAACAGTTTCATTAATTTATATGATAATATAAAATATTATACAGTAAACACAGAAATATAAAATTAAAAATTTTAATTAAAAATGTTGTAAAAAATAGAAAAAAATGTAAAAAATATCAAGAAAATACAAGAATTAGTTATTTTATATTAGAAATTCAAACAATCAAAACACCAAACAATTTTTTGAATGAAGATGGTTCTTTATGTACATTATTTCATATATTTCATATTATATGTTATAAAAGCCACATTATATGTTAACTAGAATTTGATATTCATTATGAAATATATTGAAATTTAATTGTATTATTGTTCATTAATTTTTAATATAATTATTAAATGCTTCATATGTATATTAATTTAACAATAAATATAGCAATAATAACGAATAACATTAACAAATTTATAACAAATTATACAAGAATAAAAGCACTATTAAAATTCTTATAATTACCGCAAAATGAAGAATTATTAACAAATATTGTATTAATACTACTTGATACATTTAGAACCATCTTACAGTCTAAATAGTATCTTAATAGTCTAAGTAGTAATATATTTTCTACATTATTTTTGTTCAAATAATTATCATTTTTAACAGTTTAATTCATATCTATAATATGTTGTAGAATTACAATGGTTGATATTGAAGTGAATTTTTTAATATAAATCACTTTGATAGAAATTATACAGTTTACAAGATAATTAAAAAATCTTGCTTTTATTATTAATATTTAAAGCATAGAAATCATTTGATTACATATCTTTTCATTGTGATTTTTACTTTTTATTATGATTCTAATAACATTTTTTTTCTTCGTATAAACAATATATACATACTATTCTGATTCACTTATTAATTATCTAATTAATACTTCACAATGTTTCTTTCATTTAAATATAACGTTTACTTGATTAAATTTATCACTTGTACATTTCAACAATGTAAAAAACATACAGCAAAACAATTTACACACACATTCCAAACTGTTCATTACCTGTATTTATTCATAAATTTTAATTCATCAATAATTTTCATTTGAGTGTAAATGAAAACTTGTAATTAATCGATCACACGTCCACAATTATTGAATTAATCTCATTTAATATAATTTTAAAAGTAACAATGAATAAATCTTATCGCTTCTTCCAAGTAGTAAACATCAACTCATAAAATAACAAAGATAAATTGTGAAATGGCTTCTATTTAATTTATTTGTTAAATATCATATATGTAAAAACAAGAAACAATTATTACTCGAAAAATATAAAAGGTATCAGGTAAATGCAATAACAAAGACATATGTTTTTAACAAATTACATAATTTATTTCAAAGTATTACATTACACTAATGCATCAATCTTAACTCGTGTTATTTTTAAATTGCCCATAAATGAATCTCAATTCAATATAAACAAAGCATATCACGTTCCTTCGTCAAATAAGCAAGTGCAAATTATAAAATTATTGTATGGTAAATATTGATTTCAGTCTTATAACAAAAAAACTGTGTAAAGGTATCATTGATCTAATTTTAGCATTACTCACATTACTATACGATACGTCAAGTCAGATTTATGAAATAACGTATACATTTGCATAACAACTGAAATTATTAGCCATTAAACAGAAGCACCAGTTGGTACCAAAATGTTGTTTTAATCACACCACTCACGTCCACGCAAGAATTACTTTTGCTCAGCATTATTCAGCATGTGGAAAAACTTTATTACATTGAGGTTACTTTACCTGCCGTACCTTCTGCTTTTCCATCCTGGCAGTGAATTGGAACGATTATCAAAATTTTTCAGTCTTTTTGAATTCGTGTACGAATCGATACGAACAAAACGAGCGTAACGCACTGTATATAATATGCCATTGTGAAAATTAATCACATGCAACACTTTGACAGATATTTGACAGATTTGGCTAGCCTTTCTACGAAATAACGAGCATGTAAACACGCACGGGACAACTGTTGTAAACACACCACTGTTGTCATTCGCATCGAACGAAGTTCGACATTTGTTCTTCGAAAAATAGTTTACTTTTCAGTCAAGAAAAATTAAGATGAAACGTCATATTCGCAATGACGACAATAAACACTTTCCACTCTTTGCGCTTGACAATCAGTCTAGGCAACGTCAGAATTCCCTATACGGAAAATAAAAAACACCATTGTCGGAGTTTTGTCAAATTTGAAATGCGGCGCTCTTGCTCAAATTGAATTACAAATAGAAGGGAAGCACAATTGAAACGAAGTTTCGCGTCCTGTTTATTGTTGTTATTTATATTTATTTACTTATTATTTAGAATTCGGGTATTTTAAACGTCGTTCGGTTACGAGAAGATTCAATTTTTACTGCAAAAACGCAATGTAGCGTCACTGTTTTCGTGTGACATTTGCACGGTACGTAAATATTAATTCAAAGCGGGAGTTAATTGTAGACTACAATTTCAAATTCGTTCAATAGGTATTTCCCAGTTGGCCGAAATATTTTGAAAACAAACGTTTTGAATTCGTTAAGATACGCTCAGTGGTTTCACCCCACTTTCAAATTAAGTACTCATGCTCAACCATTAAGACCAAATGTAAATAGAAAAACAATGTGTCTGTAAGGTTAAACATATTAATCGTATTTTCTCAATTGTATATATTTTTTTACGTCCACTGCTTTAACTAAATACCTGCTTTTTAATTGATAACGATGAATCTGCTATTGTCATCTGTTGAAAATGAAAAATTTGTGAAAGATCATATACAAACTTGTGTTACAAAAATTATATCAGAAAGAGGTAAATGAAAATATTAACTTTATTAAAATTTCATGTAATATTTGATTTATTAATAAGTGAACAATTTCTTTTATTACAATAAATGTTTGTTTCAAATGAAACAAATGAACATGCGTTTAAAGGTTAAGCGGTTTTTCTGAGTCTCATTAATACGTGTGTGTTTCATTAAACAAATGTAAATTACTTAACAAAGTTCATACAATTTGTTAAATAAAAATATTAAGTAATAATATTAATAAATGTAGGGTGCTCTTTAAACATGGTAAACAATTATAGAGAACACATAGTGCACGTTTGCGCTGCGAATAATTGTACTCAAATAATAGAAACAATTTTAAAAAAATATGGAACAGACAAAGCAGATGTCAAAAATAAATTTGGCTGGACACCTCTTATGCAAGCTTTACGCGAGGGACATGTAGATACTGTGGAATTGCTAATAAATAGCGGTTTTAGCCCATTTCAGAGATCTTATCTTGGTAACAATTTTTAAACCTTATTTTTATCTTAAAGTGTACTGGTAGAATAATTAAATTTTTAACACCTTCCAGGCATTTCAACATTAGGAATTGCTGCAGCTGCGAATACTCAAGTTTTTGAATGCATATTTGCTAGGTATCCAGTTGCAATTACCGATACTGCAGCTGATGACATTAGTCCACTGTGCATTGCTGCGATGAAAAATGATGTATCTTTATTTAAGAGAATTATCAGTTTAGGAGTACCAGTGCATACAGCTAGTAATTTATATTTCTAATTATTAATTTGCATAGTACTGGTTTCTTAACAATTTATTTTTATTGTAAAAACATACAATACGAATTTTTGACATAATTCGCTTATTATTTTTAACTTGATTTTTTATAAAATATAATTTGGAAGATTTTCATGATGATAAGATTAATTTATGCATAAAGTAAGTTTTGAGTATTTTGGCAGTAATAAAATAATTTTAATAAAAAACAATGAAACAAAGTTATGTGTAATTGGTTAATGCAGCTAATTTTCTGTTTGTTTGTTTGTTTGTTTTTTTTTTTAATTAAGTTTCTGTTTTGTATTTCC
>JABFOX010003395.1:0-10369 GCA_022817665.1 Axea sp. ZL-2020
ACTATGAAGTCGCTTTGTTGAGTACAGTCTTGGCCACTATTGAATTGATTCTATTCTTTTTTGTCGTTGCTCGTAATGGCTTAACTTAAGCTATCACTTTGTACGGTGGTTTCTTTGTCATCAAATGGTCTTCTTAAACGGATGTTTCGGCGTTAGTATCCTTCCTATAATAAGCATGGTATTGTTAATAATTTTGTTTAAAACAACATAATTTCAAAAATATAATATCTATTAATAGATAAAGAAAATGTAATTAATAAATATAAATAATATAAATAATTTTAATAAAACAATAGGGATAAATAGAAGAAATAATTCATATTATAATAAAAATAATAATTTTGGACTACTATTGATATATTACTAAATATTTTATTAAATTTAATTTCGACAATATTAATTTTGTCAAAAGATTTTACAGAATTAATTTAATTAAAAAATTGTAATCTCTATACTACAATGATCATGGTTTGTGAACGTATACATTTCCGTGAATAAATTAAAATATAATTAAATAGTTGTTTTATTACTGAGTTACTTATTGGTATTTGATTCCACGATTTACTCATTCAACGTATCAGTAAAAGCTTGCATAAATTGTTGCTTCACGTGCTTCGTTGCAAATGTTGCAGACAACATTTGATCTAGAGATCATTTACGTAATATCAAAAACACTATCTGTTATGATATTATAAATCATTTTTAATTTATAAATTTACTCTTCGATCGTAATTGGTATTATAAAATATTAATAAGTTTTACAAACTTTACCAAATATGATGTTATAGAAATTGCAATTTTTCAGTTAAATGATTTGTTATATACTTTCATTTTTCTTATGACAATTAAAAAAACATATATTCTATGCACATTTAAATATTAGAGCATGTTTACAAATACAACTTTTATCATTTTTGCATTCTTACTATAGAAATATAAATATTAGTAAATCAATATTAAGCTTTGCTATACAATATGAGACAAATTCCTATTTAAACATATTAAGACAGAGAACATCAAAAGTATTGAACAAATTTTTGATTTCACAAAAAAATAGACTACTTGTAAATTCAGAATTGAATAATTTAATTAAAAATTTGAGAAATACGATTATATATCAATGCAAAATTTAAACAAAAGTTCAGAAAAAATACTTCTAATTATTCATGCATTGAGAATGAAATGTCCATGCAAAATGTTCAAAATTAGACTTTATTTAATACATAATATTAGATAGATGTTTTACTAAACTAAAATACCCAATTCTTACCTCTTCACTACAACCAGAGTAAGCAGAGATCATAGAAAATATATGGTTAATTTAGAATGTTCCAACACCACCTTATTGAAGACAAGAAAAATCGGAGATTGAAATAAACTATTCTAAGAATTTGCTAATTTTACAATTTTTTGTTTTTATTAAATTTAAAAAGTACGTTAATCATAAATATTTCATATTTATCTACATCACTCAGATTCTCCAACTCGTACCCAAGTAAAGTTAAGAATACAATACAATTAAAAATTATATATTAAATAACGATTTGTCAGTATCTTATCTTACAACTAGATATTATAAATTTTAATATTTATATAATATAATAATAATATAATAATTTTTTTAATTTTATTTTATCTTATTAATTAATTAATTCAATTAGTTTTATATATTGTTATTTTATTTGAATTAAATCACCTTCTTCAACCATTTTATACTGTTATCTATTGTTTATTTTAACGCTTCGATCATTTCATAGTTCTCTTCAGAACTACACATTACTTAACATTATTAATTAATATGTATTCTATGTATTATATATCAAAATTTATGTCTTTTTTACTTACACATTTCATTATATATTTGTTGTGTTATTATTACATATGTTGTCATATTAAGTTTTTTTTATTTTATTTGTCTTATAAAATATTACATTACAAATTTATACTATGCCATACTATAAATGACGTATGGAGGAAATGATGTATGTATGTATGTATGTAGAATAAATGCAAGTTCGATAAAGTCGAATCAGATTTGGAAGTAAGATTTTATACACAAGAAAAAATCCATCTAAAGTTATATTATAGAGGACACTGCAATATTATTGGAGATTGCTACAAGAGTTCAATATTTTAAACATTATAAAATAATTGGATACGCATGAGATTAACCAAAGTGATAGAGTACGAACAAAGTCTGATATGAAGTTGTCGACTAAATTTATGGGTGCAATTATAATTGATCTTTATATCAATCAGACACCGTATTCGAATTGTAACTTTGAGTGGACGAATAAAGAAGTGTTCAATCACTTTGTTTCAAGATTTCGAAGGAATATGCAGTCCTTTTATTGTAAGTGTCTTCCAGTGGTCAGTAATTATGGAAAATAAATGGTTTGGTAACTGTGGATTAATGAGTGATTTTCAAGATCTGAGCATGAATATAGAAGACCTTAAGGAGATGACATTTCGATAAAGAAAATTTTTGTATTAGAGAAGATGCAGGTCGTATAGTTTATAGTTATCTTCCAGATCTGATATATATTATATATTATGCGCTATTGTATTATAATGTGGACGATATTAAATATATGATTTAATTTTGAAAGAAGTCTTTACATAAAGTTTGCGATTAAATATTGTTTTGAACATAATCTTTATTAGGTCTTATTAATCAATTTTATATTCACGCATGATGAATTTTACTGTATAGACTTTTTTTAATAATAATTATGTTCAAATTTCGTTTTTATTATGGTCGTAATATATATATAACAGAAGTAATTCATTCAACAAAACTAATATAAAAGATAAACAAAATAAATATAAAATTTATAGTATGACATAGTACAAATTATCATTTTGAAAAGTTAAAATAAACAATAGATAATATAATGGTTTAAGGAGATTGTTTAATTTCAACAGAATAGCAATGATCAATATAATTATTCATATGCATGCTTATTAAAATATAATTTTAAAAACCATTAAATAACAGACTTCCGTAAAATAATATTTATTTAAAAACAATGTAATGACAACTTACTCAGTTTCTGCAATAGTTTGCTCATAATGTTGTTGCTGACGAAGAGCCGCTAATTCGTTACTGTGCTGCAAATCATGCGTTAAAGAACTTGTTAAAATTCTGCCGCTCATAGGTAGTATATATTCTGGAGCATCATCTAACACTGTCGGTGTAATCTTGCCTCTTTTCAAACTTTCAAACCTTTCAGAAATATTAAGATTATCGTGGTGCGATCCATGTAAGCTTCCTCCTCTCTTTAAACTGCCGTACCTATCCGAACCGCTGAGATTGTCGTGATTGGAGGTTTGCGAGTGATGGCTCATGCTTGAGGCTAAAATTCGCGACGTCATTGAGAGTGTGTAAGGCGTGGGAGATACTGTATGGTCCTCCTCAGCGGTGTACGGAAATAAATATTTCTCTCCAATGTGCAGTTTCTCCTCACCTTCAGAATAATTTTCATCTGTCTGCATGTGCAGTTTTTGCGGAGAATTTATATCGGGATAAGGCAACGGGTTCGGACTTGCGGTTTTATTTGATGCCATTTCGTTGTCGGAAATTGTTTCTCCAGACCACTGACTTCCGCGTGCGTCTACTAAAAGAGTTGTATAAATTATATATATATCAGTTCCATTAATATTCATTTACTTTATAATTACGATGTTTTCGTAAAAACATTATGATATATGAGTTATTTAAATAAAATTATATAATACATAATATAATTTATGAGAATTTATCATAAATTTAAAAAAAATTGTCAAATTATATTGATGTATATACATATATAAATAGTTACTTACTATTTGTAGGCAAATATGCTTCAGGTAATTGTGAGCTCCACCTTGGTGCATAAATAGGCTTAATATTCGGAAACAATTCAGTATTTGAGCAGAGTATATTTAAATGATCTACAGGATTACTATGAATATTGGGCAAATAACTATGCGTCATGGGCTGTTGCGTTGTTACTCCCATACTCTTATGAGTTTTAGAAGAATTTGTGGGAACTTCTTCATCATCAGAGCTATGAGAACTTGCTAATTCTAAACTGCTTCCACCACCTTCAGCTTGTGAACCATCAGAGTCTGATTCAGAGTCTTTTCGTTGTTCTCGAGAGTCGCTTGTTGTATCTGATATTGAAAAAATTAAAGGCAAATATAATTACTTAATCTTACCAATAAACATAAATTTGAGTAATTAAAAAATTTAAAAATTAAAAGATTTTAATTTTAATTTTAATAAAAACGTTTATTAAATATTATTATAATTATAAAGTTATTTAATTATATAGTACCTTGACGAGAAGTAATTCCCGAATGATGATGACTTCTAGAAGCGTATGGATCACGATCACTGTTGTAGTTACTCGTTGAAGTAGATGTATGTCGTAGATGAACATCGCTGCGATAAGGGCTCGATCCTGTTTTATTTGTGCTTCTCGAAGTTGTACTGCTTGTTGAAACTCCTACATGAACACGTCTACTGGATTCTCCATTATAATTTGAAGAATACGCTAGGGCTGATCTCTAAAATATTACGTTATTTTTAATTGTTTTATGTTATCTTATATTATTAAGAATTTTATTATTTTAACATAATTATTATATGTCAATGATTTATATATTCTTTAGAATTACCATATTTTTTTGTTGATAAAATATTAAATTGCATTATTTAATTGAATATAACTAAATGAATAGTTGAATAAAATACATAATTATACAATTGAAATTTTAATAAAATGTCATACCGATTGACCATTGACGTTCTGACTACTACTCCCATTTCCCATGCTTCCGTCGAGGAGTGGTGATTTCCTCCCCATACACTTCAGTATACTAGAATACAAGTTTCTTCGCACGCGGCTATTAATGAAGCAATAACCAATTAAGCTGAATGAGGCGTGAAGCACGATAGCGATACTGAGCAAATACGATAATGTCGGCGAATTCTCTGAAGCACTTAGAATAGCGAGTGTCCATATCATGCCTAACAGTGGCAAAGATGCTACGGACAACCACAAAAGAGTTCTTAAATTTCCAAAACCCATTATATGTTCTTTCAATGTGAAAGCTGCTCGGACGGACATTACTAATATGCAGAAATTAATAAGTACGACGATACATATCGGTCCTATAAGTGCCCATATTACAGTTTCGTAGATTGAGAGCCAACAACTGAAATTTATATAATTATTATTATTTAATAAGTTGCTATAATTTTTATTTAATTGTTTATTAATTATTTTGTTAATAATAAAAATGATATATTATAAAACGGAGAAATAAATTTCTTCAATATAAATTCTATATTAAATAAAAACTTAATTACAAAATAATACATACAAATTTAAATTAATTAATATTATTAGAGACAAAATAAAATTAATCAATAACAGTTTATTATGCAATTTATTTTTAATTTTCACTCTCAAAAATGTATTTATTATTGGCAGTTATATATTTTTAAATATAAATTTATAATTTTAATTTATTAAAAATATATTACACGTATGTGCATTTTGTCTAATAAGTGCTAATATTTTAAACTGTTTTTAAAGTAAATATTTAAATTGATTGCATTTCTTTGTATTGTATTTTTTTTTTTGCCATATAAAATAGAAAACTTACAAGTAAAAGTTGCCATATTGATCGACTCGTACACCAATGGTAAGACCAACAATGACAGCTGGAAGGCCGTATCCCATCGTGTAATAAAATCTCATCTGTCCATGATTGACATCACGCATTTCGGTAAGCATACGATATAGATGGACAGAGTCAACGAGTGTCCAAGCAAAGGTACTAAGCCACGCGTAGTGTAATCCAATAGCTGTGAGTTTGCATGTTACTTCGTTAGAAACTAACGGTCCTCTGGCTTTGAGTGCAATCAAGTATAATAATTCGGCTACGAAAACGCACAGTACTAAATTTTTATGTATGCTGTTTGAATTTGTACTTGTACCGCGAATCAACACTAGTATGAACAAAGTTGCGAGTAAAAGCGGCAATGCAATCATAAATGCACTGTAGCTTGTAACATCTTCTAAGAGAGATGGTTCTGGGACGTATTCCAAGTCTAGAACATCCGTTAAAACTGCGAACGTGGATAATTGAAGACAAGAACAGTTGATAAGAGAGTCTGGTGTTAAGAAATTATCTTCTATTTCCGTTGTACATCCCATTCTGCTCCATTCGCCAACTCTATAAATTTGCGTGAAAATAATTCATAATTAAGAAAGATTTATTATCGTAATAAATCAAAATAAAAAATATGATATAATTATTATATACATTTGATGTTTAATTTAATAAAAATAGTAATAATAAATTGTAAATTATTAATACATACGTAGCATTTTAATTATTATCAATATTTTCAGTTTATAATTTTTATTCAGTGGATAAGTAAATAGTAAATATAACTTTGTTTTACATTGAAACAATTTTTTAAATATTTCTTGCATTTTATTACCCTCGAACGGTGCTCCAGTGGACACATTGTGGGTTAGTACGTGTCTTCAATTCATCCCTCTGGTTAAGCCATAGTCTTATTTGTACGGGATATTGTAACGGTACTCCAGTTAAAGATTCATAACCACTTTCTGTAGGCACTAAAACTGATACTGTCATAACTGGCGTGCCAACCGCAACTTCCACCCCCCATCTTACTGCGACCGAATCATCAAAACTATAAAAAAGTTACGGTTTTACAATAATTGACTATACTAAAATGTTGAGAAAATAACATTTAATATAAGAGTAAAAGAATATGATTATTCATATTTCAACATTTGTAATGTAAAAGCATGATGAATGTTTTATTTAATACAAAAATCGTATAACAAAAAATTTACCGTTTAGGTAAGAGAGCTCCTAGTTCATTGTATTGTACATAACTCAATACGGCTTTTTGGTTATTCAAACTGTTCTTAACATTTACTTCGCCTTGTCCAACTTGCTTGATACCGAGTAAAGTCAGTGGTATTTGTACTTTAGAATGTGGATCGAATCTATTTGGATCTGCCATGTAATTGTTGTATTTTGGGAAACTAATAGAAGGACCCATATGAAGTGGCGACGTTAAAAAAGCTGAAGTATCTGGTAAAACGACCTTCTGATCTGCTTCGGATGGTCGCGGTGTAGATAAGGACGGATTTTCTTTGTACTCTACTGGTTCATAACCGAATAGACTTTCAGTTGTTACTACGTCTAATCCCATAACTGAAAATCATCATATGATTTTGTAACTCTTTCAATTAAATTTAAAAATAAAACATTTATTTTATGATTTTTGATAAATTATTCTCTTTATAGAGTTTATTTTTACTTACCAATATTAGGATCGACCACTTCAAAAGGACTAGTAAAAGTATCATGTTGTGATGCTGTAAGAGTCTTCAGATACTTTGCCATTTTATCTAAAATATTCTCTGGACCCTCTCCTGTTAAAACTTCTATTCTTTCCCAATTCTCAAAATGATCTTTTCTCAAAACCGAACTGACAATTCCGATTAAGTGTCCTACATAATCTTTATCTTGACTGTGCGTCAAATTCAGACCAGATAAGCTTTCTTCATACTCTAAGAGATACCCTAATAAGGATTCAGCAACAAGAACATCTGCTCCGTACATACTCTTCGTTGCATTAACGGCTTTGTACAAATCTGCTGCTATTTTCACAGCAACATATGTGTTTAAACGCAATTCACTGGTTTCAAGAGCCGCTAATTGACGTCTCTGTTCCACGAAGACCTCTGAGGTGCAATTAAAAAGATCCGGTTCCTGCCATCCTCCTAACTTATTATCGCAAGATCTTGAAGTTTTTCCTTCTGCGGAGCCTGGACAGTCTTCAATAGCAGTTATACCGAACTTGGTTCTTGGCCACCAAAGTCCACCTGCGAATGATCTAGGACATCCATCATAAACGACTTCACAACCTCGCAAAGTCACTTCGGCGTAAGGATTAGGACATGCGGTACAAGAACGACCGATCACACCCATTCTGCAACGACATTGTCCAGTAATGCTATCACATCTTGAACCGAAACTTCCAATAGTATAACATTCGCATGGAATACATTCCTTCTGTCCGGGTGGCTGATAATGATTTTCTTTACAGTAACATTTTCCAGTAGTTTTATTGCATGCCGGATCGTAACCTTTGGATTCATCACAATGGCAAGGACCACATACTGGTGATCCCCACCAAGTAGCAGGACATGGCTGTTCAGCCTTCACTTCGCAATATTCACCAGAATAAGCTTTTGACTTACATTCGCATCTGTAGCCTCGTCGAATCTCGGTGTCTCGAATACAAAGTCCGCCCTCACTGCATGGGTTTATATCGCAAACTTCTTCGCAATGTCGGCCAACTCTTCCAGGCAAACAAACACATTCACTATGTTCCCATTTTGGCATGCAAACAGATGAACTAGGGCAAGTTGTATCACAAGTACCATCAGATTTGCAGCCTGTTCCAATGTTTTCTTGAATAGTTGGTCTTTGAAGAACGCTTTGATTGGTTCCTATTCGAATATCCTAAAAGAAAGTGATATTAATAATTTTATTATATGTACTAGAGTATTTTATTATTAGCCCGTTTATCTACTAAATAATGTTATGAATTATTACTATGGTATTAAATATATTCTCAGATTTATTTATTAATCATATTAAGCATTATTAAAATAAAATTTTTTAATTTTGAACAATACATTGAATTATAATTCATTTTAAATTAAAAAGGCAATAAAAGTGTCTTATATGATTTATGTATCAAAACAAAATGCATTAGAAAATGAAATTATTATTCACCATATTAATACTCTTAAAAACAATGAATGGATTTATTATTCAGCGTTATGACAACTTAAATTAGCTGCCTTTCGTGGCGCATATCTATTAGAAGTTCCCTAAATTCTTTCTTTTAGCAATTCGTTTTCATTAATTATCATACTCTTGTTGCTACAACTCCGTTACATCTAATTACCTGAACACAACCATCGAGTAACGGTAGTTCGTTTCCAATCAATGATTGATCCGGTCCTCCGACCATAATTCTGCCGACATACAAACCCTGTAATTTAACGGACAAAGGCTCGACAGTTGGTCTGTTGCGATAATCTGTATCGATCGACACCTGGCCGCTCTGCCAGACAACTTCAATTCTATGCCATTCACCATCAGCTACTGCAAACGTGGTTTTAATCGTGTCTACACCATCGAGTGACGTCGTCAATTTGCCATCTATTAAATGGAACATCACTGAGCTGTTTTGTCCAATTTGAATACTCATAACAAATGCGTTATTCTGTCTCGTCCTTAGACTAAATGCCGTTAACCAAGGCAGCTGAATTGGCTTCAACAGCGGATTGAAACTAAGTAAACCATCTCCATGGAATCTCCAGGGTTTTTCCACAATATCTGTACGTTTTGGTCCTGCAAATCCTTCCTCACATTCGCAAACATACGTAGACCAAACTTCACGACACTTTCCATTATTTTTACAAGGCATCGAAGCACAAAAAGCCATTTTCTCAGGACAGCCTATCGTAGTACCATTATCTGCGACGAAAGAGTTAAGGTCGATAAATTCATGATCAATATGTAAATCACTTATACACCCGACGTAATCTTTATTAGTAATTGGAAAACTTGAAGGAATCGCCGGCAGTCCTCCTACTTGCAAAGGCCCAGTTAAATCCAAAAATCTGTGGCAAGTTTCTGTAACCACACTACATCTTGGTTCCAATAATTGTTCTGCTTTGTCCACACACATCCATTTATTGCCTAATCTATCACCATAATTTAATGCTAATGCCTCATCACAGTCGTCTAATGAAATGACTACGCTGCGGTTGTAATAAGACACTTTAACTTCGTGCCATTGACCATCAGACACACCACCTGGTATACTGGCAATGGCTCGAGTAATCAGTTCACCAAGAGAAAAACTGAATTGCACTTGAGAGTCAACTATTTCTAAAGCGATAAAGTCATGTTTTTCGTTATATCTGCCATTATACAGTAATAATCCATTCGTAGCTTCGGTTGCAAATTTGAGTCTTAAATGAAGACGATGACGTTGCTTTAATGATTCAAATGTTAAAAATGTGGCAGGTCCAAAACTGCGGGCCTTCAGTTGACAAAGCGGAGTGACGCTATCTAAAGGAACCACTGGACAACCTTCGCAAGTAAAGCCTCCGCTAATTTTTGGTAAACATTGCGATCCTCCTTTGCAAATGCCCGTAGTACAAGTATTTTTGTCTAGTGAAATTTCCCACTGGTTCCCACTAACATCAGACAGTCAGAAAAAATGTTAACCCCCTTTGCGTCTTTGACC
>JABFOX010003396.1:0-10368 GCA_022817665.1 Axea sp. ZL-2020
GGACGAATGACTTTTGGTCTGTATATGACGCCATTCCGGTCGCCCCGTCCGCTATCGATAGGTTGAGGATCAAAAGTGTCGAGCTCATATTCCATGTTATGTCATAAAAAGAACTTTTGCAGCAAATAGAGATATTTTACCGTACAGAACGACAACTTAATCTGACCGCGGATCTATTCTTCTTCAAGGAGTTGTGTTAGTAAAAATATAAATATACGTGTGCTCTACATCACTTGAAGCTATCTTTTTGCAAATAATATCAGTTTCATAAATGATTCCAGTCAAACGTTACAATTTATAGCCCAATATTGATTATTTTAGAAGTCAATGATGTGAAAATAAATATCTCAGATATTGTAAAATATTTCAGACAATATATTTAAATAACTTCTTAAAATTCAAATGTTTCTTTAAAAATTGTTTAAAAACACTTACGTTTAAAGCATTTCATATTTAAATATTATAGCATATAAAATATTAATATAATATGATAAGTAAAATATAATATACAAATGTACATATTACAATTTGTTGTGATATGTGAAACGCAATACAAAGGAGATTAAAATTATTTGTATTTCTGGAAAATAAACATAATTTTGTAAAAAATTACAAATAAATGTATGATTAAAAATCTATATACTATTTCAACTTTCATTTGAGTGTCATAGATTATTTATCAAAAAAACATCTGTTGAAAAAAATCAGAAATATTTTTAATAAATATTCAACTTTTGTTTAAATAATGTTTTGAAATGTTGAGCCCTTTTATTGCAAACATAAAAATTATAATTTAAATTGCATATATATTATCTATATACTTCGTGTGTAATATATTGCTACGAAGCATGAAATGAGCGTGAATATATAATAAATCGAAAATTAAAGAAAATTCTCCTTCTTCCTAACCTTTTTTCTAGTGCTCTTCCTTGTGCTTCCTAAGCTTATACCTAGCTCTGATTCTTAACTCTTTTTCCTAACTCTTTTTCTAGTTTTTCTTTTTTGATTTCGATCGCTATTATGGACATAATTATTTTGTTTACAAACGTATTCGTTTTTTCAATTGACTTTTTTCTTAACCTTCTTTTCCAAGCCATTTTTTCGTGTACTAGGCGGCTCGCTGTGACCCAGGTTTTCTTGAACCCCTATATACTAGGCGGGTTACCGCCATAGGATTCTATCCTTTATAAACTTTAACCCACAAAAATAAAATAAGAAGACCTCACGCAATCCAGAAAAAAAGATTTTAGCAAATGTTTAACGCTAATGTTTTGTGTTTTATAAGGATTACCGCCATTTATCCACAAAAATAATGCGCACCACGTTCTCTAATACCGTAGCTTTTAAGTTTAGTTTAAATTAATTTATATTTTCGTTTATTAATTGTTTGTCCTTTTTTTCCTTTTCTCGTCTGTTTATTTAAGGGCAACTCATTTTTTGAACTCTGTCCTTATCTTTCGTGTTACGTGTAAGATGTAACAATATGAGTAAAGTAATAAATCTTAAAGATATTAAATATCAATTCACAACAAATATTCTGGAAAATCTGTACTGTGAATAATCGGAAAAAGATAAAATAAATGTATTTTGTTGTTTAAAATGGACATATTCAAGCGCATACTTAATAAGTCAAACACATTTTTATAAAATTTGATATATTTTAATCTGAAATACAAAATTAATAATTTAAAGTCGGATATGCAATACAGCAAGTAAATTACTCAAAATTGGAATAAACTGACCATATATTAAATTTTATAAATTCTTAAGTATAAATTAGAATTTGAAATATCACATATTAAAGCGATGATAATGTATACACAATACCACAATCAAAAATGAAATAAAATATCTTACACTTGAAGATTAATTGCAAATTTATATTTCGAAATTTAATAAATTATTTGTCATGAATTTAGAATTTAAACAGTTTTACAATGCATATATATTTTTTTTAATGTAATATGTACTTATAATTTCTATCGAAATTATACAAACAAAATTAAAAAAAAATAGTATGTATTATTTAAATTTTATTAAATACTGAGAAATACATTTGGAAGTTAATAATCTAACTTCTTTATCTGAAATTCTATAATATTATCTCTATTTATATGTTTTTGTTGATTTGTTAACAAAGTTTGAACCATACAGTTGTATTATTTTGACCATAACGAATAATTAAAATTTTTTTTCAAACACAATACATCTTTATTATGCTTTTTTCTATACCACAGCTTATAAATGAAACAACATTTTTTAACAACTGCAATTTTTATAACTGATTTCGGAATATTCGATATTAAAAGTAATTTTATTGTAGAAGGTAGTAATTTTTAAAAATAATAATTAAAGAAACCGTTACTTATATCTCAAAATTTGAGACTTTTTTGTACAAAATTAAAAAAATGACTTTGTTTAAGAATTAATAATGAAATGATTAAATATGAAAATAAATTAATTTTTGTGAATTATAATATAAGAATGTATTGATTATAAAAATACATTTGAAATGTTTTTTATTTAATATTTATTATTCACTATAATTATATATAATAAATGTAATAAAACTAAATAATAATAAAATATTAGATAAATGAAGGTGTATTTAAATAGACGTGCGTATAATCGCAAAATAATTTACAGGAAATTAACTTAAAGTACTTCAAAATTGAATGAAATATTTTGTAAAAGGAACTCAACCTATTAAGTCTCAAATACAAAAATTTTGCATTATAAAACAAATAAGGAAAAATATCAACAAAATAAATAATTTGTAAAGCATAGAAATTTCAAATATTTATTTGAATTGAACATATTTTTGTTAAAGCATTACATTTATATATTTCAGAAGATACAGTTTTATTTCAATTTTAATATACGATTACTCCGTATAATATGGATAAAAATATATTTTTTAAATTACTTCGAATTTGCAAAGTAATTGAAACATTTAAACGTTAATTAAATTGATTTTTACTTTTAAAAATAAAAGTATTAAATCGAGTGAATTTAGCTATCTTTATTTAATCAAAATGATTAATTGTTTTGATTAAATTACATTATAAACTATTTAATTATTATAATTGTATATAATTAAACAATAAATCATTAATTAATACTTTTTATTCATTATTTGTATTAATAGTTCTTTCTTAGTATATTCATTTTAACATATAAATAAATTTTAAATTCAATAGCCAAAATTTCATATATTTTACTACTTTGTATTGATTTTAATTTCTACTTGTTACAAACAATTTTACCATATTCATTGTGAACATATGAATACCTTCGATTTGTCATTGCAAACGCACCCGCTGCTTTAGTATATTTGCGGTAGAATTCATAACCGCAAATCGAAGTAGTATTATAAATGTATTAATAATAGCAGGAAGGAAATTCATCTGAAGACAACGTATTGCATGCTTAAAAATGATACTTACTATTATCTGAAAAAAAAGTATTTTATGGGTATAATTAACATTTTATTTATTATACGGTTAATTAATAATTAACACCATATTATAATAAGTTATATATATTCATTTATTTATGTTTAGTAGATATTTGAATGCTTTATTAATAAAGTTGAATAATTTACAATATTAACATACTTCTACATAAATTATACGTTTTAAAATAAATTAAAAATAAATACTCATTTAGGCATATAATAACTAAATTATTTCTAAAGATGTTATTTCGGTCATTAAATAGTTTATAAAAGAAATACTCTTTCATTAAACATATCAATATGTAATAATCAAATACATATTTTACGTATTTAAATAATAGTAGTTTTTGTACATAGTTAAGGCATACAAATTTTTACAGCAATGAAATTTCGTTTGAATTGTTTTTCAAGTGAATAAATTATTCTTCAATACAACACATTATGATCATGATTCAGTATCGTCTAAATAATTAAATACGTTATATGCGAATTGAATACGTTATTGTTAAAAATACTACGTAATGAATTTCCATTATCGACAAACGTTAATGATAGTCTCAAAACGATTAATTAAATAAAATTTTCAGTAATTTTCTTTTATTTTCTTATTTTTATAAATATACATTATATTTTCATGATATGGTTTTTAAATAGTACAAAAAGACATACGTTCCTCAAGCGTTCGTTACTGAAAATCGAATGCAATTTACAACAAAAACATAAAATTCAGATACAATCTACTGAAGCGCATATCAATCGCAAACTAATCGAACGTACATTTTGTATGGAAAAAAGTGTCATGCTGGCTATATTCACTAAACTGTCGAGTATTTTTCAGTTTTTTTTTTAACTTTTTACGTAGTAGCACATCACGTGTGACGTGGCATCAGATCGCATAACACAAAGGCTTTATCAAGGATGCATTCTCTCTGCGACAGTATTTTCGTTCTATCAGCACATTTCCTGTTCCTCAGCATACCGTCAATCTTATCGTGAGATACACTCGAAGTAGCACAAAAATCAATGATAATAAGAAGAAAAAGTAAATTAATGACATTGCACCCGGGAACAACCGCATGACAATCTATCGAGAGTCGATTTGATCCGTAAAACCTGTATAATTCATAGGTGAGATCACAAACACAAATATAATGTTATTTTTAACAAATGAGTTTGATTTATGCGTACAATATTGATTCGAATCAACACAATGTTCAAAAGTAATTAATGGAAATTGAGATCAATTCGACCTATGAATTCCCGTTGTAATGAAGTGACGGAGTATAATTGACAAAGTTTCTTTTTTGATTTCGTTTTTGTGTCAAAGTAAAGAGTGAAGAAAAGAAGTTAATTATTCGAGAAAATTTGAATAACCTTGTTGAACTGGCAACAAAAAAATTTTTCATTGTTTAAAAAAGCGATGGGCACGAAATAATATATCACGAATTGTGGTCTTTGTCCGGGTGAAATAGATGTATATTCTTCTTCGAAGTTTATTTCGATTCCGAAGCGAAAAATAGAAATTCACAACCTTATGTAATAAAGAGGTCAAAGTCGGGTGAAAAACGTTGGTGAAAGGATGCTTACTTAGCAAATAAAGGAGAATTCCCTTGTTATAAATATCCAGTCGAATAATGCTTGATGACACAACAATATTTTTCTTGTTGTTGTTATTGACTTTTCTTCTAAATGCTATTAAGTCAATAATTGTCTCTCAATTGATGTTAATAACACTTAAATAATTTACGATTAAACGATAGTAAAATAAAAATAATAATTCATTGATTCGAATTCTCTTTTTCGTGCACCGACGTCCATTATATATCTTGCGAGAGAAATTGCTAGAATACGAACTAAATGAACAATTTTGCAAAACTTTTAAACGCGTTGGACTTTTGTCGACAATATTTCATATAAAAACTATCGTATAAATGCAAGTTTTTGAAGGAATGTGTTTTTTATGAAAGCGTTATTTATTATTCTCTTGATTGGTTTTCACATTTCAAATACACAATGTAGAAAACAAATATTTTTGTTAAAATAATAAGTTATAGCCACTATTTTATACCCATATAAATAACTTATTTTGATATAATTAAAAAAGCATTTTAATTCTTGATGTGAAGTTTAAATAAGCCATGTGTAATGCGATATTTTAGAATTATGGAAATCTGAACGATTTCGTTGTTCAAATAATTTACATAACTGTACACCTAATATCTTGACATCAAATATTTGAATAATCTGAATTAACTGTTTTACTATAAAGGAGTATCATGTATCAGTCTAAATTTAAATATAACATTTGAAATCAAAATTTTGAAAACGTATATGATTTGATGATTTATATTTCAAATTGGAAGAAAGTTAATGGTTATCAGTCGTTTATTATAATTATGTATTCATTTTAAAATTTTTCTGCGAAACATTGTAATCATAAGCTTAACAAATAAATACAAATATTCATTTTAGATTCAAATAAAATATTTTGATACCATTTTAAAAAATATTAAATTATTAATATAAAAATTATTTATAAAATAACCCGTATTTATTACATTCAGTTTATCTTGAAAAATGCATTTACTCAATTTTAATTTATCTTGTACATAATTTAACTTAAATTATTAATTCTTAAAGTATGAATAAAAAATAGTTCAGTTATAATATTTGTAAGAAACTAATATATGCTGACGAAGATTTTATTTTAATCCTTTAACTCAAGTATATAGTAATCTTACTTATGCCCATTTTGACAAAAATACTTTTAAATAAATGTTTTTCATTAACCACGAAATAATTTTAATTCATGCTTCAGCTTTATATATTCAAATCCTTATAATACTTTTTTTATTTAAAATAATTATTATAAGTAATTATCTAAGGAATATATTATATTAATTTATGATGATCTATTTATTTGTAAAAACCACGATAAAGACAGAACTGGAATAAGTTTTTTAATATCTACTTGTTTAAAAAATTATTTGCGAATTAAGTAAACGATATTTCAGAGATATTTCGTTTGTGTAAACTAATTTCAATGCCTACAATTTATATAATATCTTAAAACATTGTGCAATTTGCACAATACAGTGTGATAAATCATTATATCTATTAGGAATGATAGGTTTAAAATGATATATTATGTATTAAAGTGAATTAGTTTTGACGGTAATAATTCTTTTTCAAGAAATATAAAATGAATCTGATTTTAAGCGTGTATCAATGATCAAAAATAAAAATATAATATTTATTAGGAGAGTTTCTTATTGGCGTTTCATTTTGCGATTTACCTTTGAACTCATTTATACCACTTAAGAAAAAAGTTATTTATAAAATAACTGACGAAACATCTTGCGAGAAATAAATTTATACCTGATGATACAAATTTATAGGAAACTCTCCCCATTTATAATTGCATATTTGGCTAGAACATATTATTTAATATAAGGATAAAATAAAAAAAAAGTTAAATTATTTTGCAGTTGCTATGTACGATATGACTCTATAATTATAACTTCTTTAAAAATTAACAATGAGTATAAAAATAATTGAAAAATGAAATGCCAGTGATAAACATTTGATTATATATATTTGCTTCACATATAATAGTGAATAAATACAAATAAAATTTTCTCATTTAAATATATTCAATTATAATAAATAATCAAATATATATTAATATATATTATATATAATATCGTCCACCTTTTTTATAATGATTATATGGTTTAAATTAGAACCATCTTATATTTCTTGAAATTATTTATACATTCATTTAATTTGATTTCAAGAATTCTTCTTGGTTAATCTATATAAGAGTAATGAAAATTATTGTAATAGAATGCATGTACTATAATGTGTTGCTTTTACTTCGTTTGATATAAAGATCTTATATATTATCAATTTTGTAAACGGGTTACATGTTAAGGCTCTTGAAATAAGGTAAATATAATATCCATGAACTATAACATGATAGTATTATTTTTTTATTTAATAGTTTACATTAATATCATTCATATTCAATTCATACTTCGTCTTAATCTTAGTTTCATACATATATCTATATATGTATTTGAATAATTATTTTGTTTCTTTTAATAGTAAAATTTATTTTTCTATGAAATTCATTTAATAATTATAATAAACAATCATCATTACTTCCAAGTAATACGCAAAAGACACCATCGTTATAATAGTGATATTTAAGAACGTCATAATTAATTTAATGGATGCAGTCGAATTTAAAGTAACACAACTGTGTATGTTATACACAGTTGTGTGACTTTACAATGTTATACGTTATTATCATACAACAATATACAATCAATTTTCTCGAAAGTTTTGACTAATTAAAATAAATTTTCACTAATTAATAATAAAGTATTTCGTCGTAATTTAAATAGTTACATTAATCTACAAAATTATATTATGATATTACTATAATATTATTTCGCTATGTACATGTTTATCTAACAATACAATATTCTACAATAAGAAAAATAAAGGTACGTTTCATTTTAAATTATATTTCTTTTAACTTAATTAAAATTACTCCCAACATATTGACCTCTTAAGAATGACTTGTTTCTTCACTATTCCTAACATGTTGAGAGAGATACTAAGTCTCAAATATTATATTTAAGTTTAGTTAAGATGGTATATCGTTTTTTCGTGTTGAAAAAATGCATTTTTTGTTGCATATTTCAAAAGAATATGTTGCATATTTTTATGAAGAACATCAGCTATCAAATTTTAAATTCTATGACTTTATTTATTGCAATTTCGAATTTCGTAAATTACAAACAGGGCCTTAGTGGATTTACTCAAAATCCAAATGAAAGTTTCAACATTGACACAAACATGTTGAACAACAGAAAAAAAAATCGTTGATGTTGTTCTTAATTGAATAGTGTATATGTTCATAGTATTACGTTTTTTTATAATATTAGTAATTTCTTTTATTAGCCTTTTTTATAATGTGGTTTTATTTCAGTAATTTTTGTCTTTTCAAAGTTTTTTATATGATATTATATTATATGATACGTATTAACACTGTGTTTTGATGAAGACGTGTGTTCCTCATTTATATAAAGAAAAGTAATATTATGAACGAATGAACAGATATGGAAATTTTAAGAAACATATATTATGTCTATTTTAATTTAAAAAATGTATTTGCAACAAGAAAATAAAGAAACTTAAAAAATGTTCGATATGCTACAATAATCATAAATTAATATTCACACTGAAAACTGTAATTTTAACATTTTCATTGATGTCGGTTTGTTTATATATTTGAAGGTTTGTGTATTTTTGATAATGATTCAATCGATAGGTTACATATTATCATTAATGATGATCATATACATGAATGGACGTATAGCATTAACAAAATTTATTATAATAATTTAAATATAAATTTATATTAACAAAAAAACATTATAATCTTAAAGTTTAATATCGGTGAATAATTCTGAGAATAATTATGGCAAAAATTCTTAATATCATTATACAAAAAAATTTGTAACTATTGGTAAGTGACTCTCAACAAAATCGGCATAATTATAATTTTTATAATAACTTATTGTGTAACATTCGGTATAATATAAGAAAGATAATATTTTAGATTTGAAAAAGGCTATGTGGAATAGTAAAAATGTCGTTTGTATCTAAAAAATTGTAAATAAATTTAATAAAATGGTATAAATTGAAAGTAATCATCATTATTAAAAAAAAAGACTTATGGATGGTTTCTAATTTTAGGCGATATGAATTTAAAATGTATCCTCAAGATTTCTCAAAACATACGAAACCAAACAATTTTCTGTTTATTTCCATATAAGGCACATTAAATGTAGGAGTCTTTGTCGAAAGGGGTTTTTTTTAATTATTATTCTTCTTTTATTTTGAAATACGATTTTTTATTACAAAAACATAACATTTGCACGAAAATGGTCGACGTTTTATTATTAATAAAATTGTTTCAAATTGAACTCGACAAAGACTAATTTCAATCATCTGAATTTGAACTAAAAATATTTTCCGTTTCAGCTGATTTGGTGCTAAGTCATTTTGGAGATACCATTTAAACTTTAGTTACTCGAGTTCTTTATATACGGTCATTACTCCGCCATTTTTTATTTGATCTTTTTAAAAGAATACATTTTTTAATTTTACGTACGTGCTTTTGATATCTGCTACTAAAAATTATAAAATAGTTAACATTATTAATAAGGCAAAAGTAAGGACAAAAAAGTGCTACTTTTTGACCATAAAAAACGATGTACCCATTATGTACAAGAAGGTGTGTATAATAAATATAAAACTACTGTATTGCAGTTTCGAATTTCCAACATATAAAAGTATCTTACAAATAGATTTATAAATATTAATAGCATTTATTAATAATTTGTTAATCGTACAAATATTAATAAAAGTGAAAATTAAAATTAACAGTTTTTATAAACAATATTGTAATAAATATATGCATTAAATAATATCCAGCAATAAATATTGTGGAATTAAATATAAGCAAAACTTTTATTTAAAAGTAACGTTAATGTACAAAAACTAATAAATAATGTGATTTTACATTTTTAATTTACCCTTTTAACCATTTGTGATTAATTTACGCTGATTTGCATTGTTTAGCACCTAATTGATGTTGATTATTAAGGCAACGTGAAATCACTTAATGCCAAAAGCTTTAAATCGGTTCAAAATTAATTTCTGAACTGTCATATTATTCAATCTTAGAATTGGATAAAAACAGCTATAAATTAATGATTAAAAATAAACAAATTATATTTTAAAAATCATTATCTCAAATTGGTTGGCGTGTTTTAGCTTATATGTTTGTATTAAATAAATTAGCCATTTTTCTTTACCCATTTTTTTTGTTTGTT
>JABFOX010003397.1:0-10365 GCA_022817665.1 Axea sp. ZL-2020
CATGAATATATGTTTCTACTTTAAAATACGTTTAGATTTTTTAAATAATAAATAGATTTTGATCAAATTTTGTAATATATTTAAAGTAAGATATTTGTCACATATATAAATAGTGGTTCTTCCACAATTTAATCATAGAGAACACGAAATAATACTAAAACACTTTTGGATCTTTATTGTCTCGTATAATGTATTGTTTTACATGAGAAAACTATTTAATGGCTTAGTTTTCTTAAGACCATTTTAGTAGTAATCAACAAATTCAAGCATTGCACAGAATATACAGATTTCTTATGTATGTAATTTCTTGATAAAAAATGACTGCTATTTTTTAAAGAAAATTAAATTTTGAACTTCTACGGGTGTAGATTTCTATAAATTCGGTTACTGGATTGTTAATTAAAAACTTTCACTATAATTGTGCATAATTTTTATTATTTTAATGGTTTATACAATTTTATAAATAAAAATGGTTTTTATAATTTCTATTATCATGAATACCGATTTTAAAATATATTTATTTATTTATTTTTAATGCATTAAAAATGTTTGAAATTAAAGTGAATGGCATCAAATTGTTTAATTTTCTGCATCAATAGTATCTCATTGTATTAATTTTATTTAATCTTTAATAGTTTAAAATAATTCAATTAAAAATAATGGAAACTAATTTACATAATTGGGACTGAAAATTGTGTCGTTTTTTTTTTTATTTTGTTTCTGAATTATAACAATAAAGAACATGATTACACAGAATAAATAATATTAGAAAAAGTACATTAAATAAATTCATAAATTGTTCTTAATTTTAAGTAAATTATAGCGCAATTGTATTAAAATAATAACAATAATGACATACATTTTTAAAGTTTTTTGTTGTAATTTAAGTTTTCGTAAGTTATATCAGTACTGAAATTGAGTTTTTACATTAACTTCGTATTTTATACCAAATTTTTAGCATTTACAACAAAGTATTTTAAGCTCAAACAAACATTTGACATTAAAAAAAAAATCTTGATTTTATATTGTACATCCTGTATTAATACTCAAACATTTTGCATTTAAACCATGTGATGTTTAGATTTTTTTAAATTAAATAAATTAATTTCATGTATTTAATAACATAAAATTCACAATTTTTCCGTATAATGATTATTCGTTGAAATATTTTGAGTTGTCAATTTAAAATACACACTGGGTACATGCCTCATACTTCTCTAAACTTTGCTCACTTTCACACTGAGGCAATATAAATTATGAATATGCAAACATTCTCAGCATTATTTATCAATAGTAAACAAATTTGTTGAATCTTAAGAAAAATACTGATCCTGGTTTTCTACGATTTTCTTTCATTTTTTAGGTAGGATATGGTAGTTAGATAAGTAATGAATTCTGGATGTAAAGCATTATTAAAGTTTAGAGGGAATGAATGATCGATGAATTTTCGGATACATTTTTCGTTATGAAAGTAAAATCCGCTGGTAATTGTGTTGAACGAATCTAAATTAATAATAATTAGATGGACAAGGTCTGTTGATTACATCGAGTGGGATAGAATTTTTTATTCAATTTATATTATTGCTTTTGACGTTAAATAAGCTACGTGAGACTGAGCATCATTATGCAGGATTATGACTAGCCGTGGTTCTTTGCCGATAAATGGTTAATTTTTATTGATTACTTTGCTGATTGGATTCTGTTATAATATTCGGCAGTAACTATTTCTCTTATTTTTCAAAGTTTGTAATATAACTCGCCTCTTTCATTCTATTAAATACTCCAAGGATTTTTTTGTCATAAATATTTTGATGCAGTGTAGAAGTTATTTTATTAGTTCTGAGTTTATCTAATGCTTCTTATGTTTAAGATTCATGTAATAATTCCATTTCTCATTCGTTACAATTATCCATACAAAGTACTTTCTTTTCTGTTTGGTAAGCAAAGAAATACAAGCATTTATTCATTGTGTACTTTACTCGTTGCATGTAGTTGCTGTAGCTGTTTAATTCTTAAACGCCGAGACATTTGTTCTTAAACATCTTTCAGAACATTGAAGGCACATTCATCACTTTTAAAGCGTGCAGGTCACCACAGTACATATTTGGACTCACAGTACTTTCTTCATATCTAGAACATCTACATATGTAGTATATTGAAAACTATTTTTGAAAATATTAAATCAGAATTTATTTATGAACTTTTATAGTTGTTCAAATATACGAATGCAAATAAAATCATTTGATATAGGAAATCATGTTGGTTAACACGAAGATAAAACGTACAACTATATAAAATCTAGAGCTTTACTTTTGTGAAGATCAAAGCAATATTATCTGAGCGGATATTCATATGCATAATTTCTGTATATAATACTCCAATATAAATATTAACATGAATTCAATGTTGATTCATAAAGTAAACTGAAATAATATGACAGTAATTGGATATTTTATTGTATTAAGTGTCTTACAATTCTAAGTAGTTGTTATAGACGTATATATTTATGTGCGTATATAATGTAAGAAGCAAGAACAAAAAATACACAGAATGAAATGACGTATGATTCCAGAGTTTATTATCAAATCAGTTAACATAATTATAAACTTGTTTATATTAGTTTTCTACGCTGTAAAAATATTTAAGAAATTTATAAAGAAAACAGCGTTTCTTTGAAATTTGAACTTAGTAAAATTTAGTTTTAATTCTTAAAAAGTTTAATGTGAAGTGTAATTTTTTAAAGTTTCAATTGTTGGGGTTTTTGCACGCAGATTATTTTAAATAAGTTTTTACATTACGATTCTGGGTTTGAGGGTAAAAGTTGCACTTATTCAAGCATCATTGTTTTTCGTGTAAGAAGACGATCTACAAAATTAATTACTTGTTGGAACGAGTTCAGAATTTTCCTTAGGGAAATCTTAATCTTAAAAATTAATTTATAATGCTAACATAACAATTTATAACCTTTAGTAATGATTTTTTTTTTTATTTAGTATCAATGGAGAAAAATACAGTTTAGTAATTCGTATAAATACAAAACCCAGCAATGTGTAAATTTGAGAAAATTGTCCAGGAATTATCAAATAATGCTACACTGTCAAATGGATCAATGGAATTTGACCTTCCTATTGATATGCAATTCAACGACGGACACATTGTTAGTATTGTCACCTATAGTGTGCTCATGGTCATATCTGCAATTGGAAATACCACAGTTTTAACGCTTATTTTGCGCAGAAAAAGTTCTAAGATGTCAAGGATAAACATTATGTTGATGCATCTAGCTATTGCTGATTTACTGGTAAGTTAAGCGAAATAATGAACTGATTTTCTGCGTAGAAAAAAGAATGGGCATTATAAGAGTGGCCACAATAGTTCATTATTTCTTAAATAAATCATATTTTACAATATGTAATATGTAAAATGGATTTAATTTATATAAAAAATATTATAAAATCTATTTTCAAGAACTCTTTTTTAATTAATTTAAGAGTAACATTTTATATACCATGAGACTATAAATTGTCATATTTCCATTATATGTAGACAGATAAGCTAATAGATTATTTTTTATTTCGTATTAAATATTACTTCAAATATGTAATTATTTACAAAGGATTTATTATTTGTAATTTGAAAGGCATTAATTTGTTAATTTGTATCGCTTTTTCACTTATGTTTTATTTCTTGTTTAACAATGATTAAAAATTAAACACTGCAAAAATGATCTATATATCTTAATGTACATTTTATCGTTTGTAATGTAAATTTTATCGTTTGAAACTCTTCATTCCAAATTTCTGTTGTTCATAATTGTTAAAGTTGGTAGTCTTAAACAATTTCTCTTTTATTTGCTAATTCATGAGTCATGTGATATGAAACAGTTCATAATGGTTATTTTAGTGCAAATTTCATAAAATTGAGTAATTTTTACTTTTGATAACTATTTAGATTTTGGTGAAGCTGATACACATTGTTTGTGATAAAGTTGAACATATTTATACAATATGTTATTAAAATACTTGTACATGCACAGAATAAAGTAGAGTTTATGTTGAATGAATATAGATAATATTTTATTAAAACATGGAACCAACGTTTACTTTATTATTTTATTGGAACGTATGTGATAATGAGAAAATATTGTGAAAATTAAGTTAATACCTTTCATACAGGAATGGAAAATAGACTACACGAAAGATTTGAAATTAATTATACTTTATGTGAATATGCACTCTTAGAACAAATTTTTCTTCAGCATTTTCCACTTTGCAGAACTTTTTCAGGATAGATGATCACTACTCCCACACAGAAGAATATTATTTTAAAAGCAACCTTATAAATCTGATAGGCAAAAATAAAAAAAACGGTTTAGTTAAAATAAATTAAAATTAGTAGAATTTATATTTACTAGACACTAAACAATTAGAAAAAAATTTTAATTTGTTTTTAATATAAGTTTATATGAATCACCACGATTCAGTCAATGCAACTTTCAATTAATGAATCAAAATTTTGTATATTTTTTGTTACATAATTAATATACTCGGATATGTAGTTTTCACTATTATTTAATTCAGGATTTTATTGATGTTTGTAATTTTTTCAATTTTTATAATTTCTAGTTTAATTACATCAGATATTCAACGTGGAATCCACCTGAATTCATTATACAATTCACTTTCTATCTATATAAGTTACTTTAATAATAAACCTAACAGTTTTTTAAATTATTAAAAAAAAAAATTTTAATTTTAGTTTCTTTTTTTTTCATTTTATGAGAACAAATAATATATAATTAATATATATTTTCCAGTGAAGAAAAAATATAAAATATTACATTAATTGATTAAAAAACTATGATAAATACAATATTAATATTTATTTGTTTATTTACAGGTAACGTTTTTAATGATGCCTTTAGAAATAGGATGGGCAATTACAGTGTCCTGGAAAGCTGGTGATATTATGTGTCGATTAATGGCATTTTTCAGAATATTCGGCCTCTATTTATCATCATTTATTTTAATTTGTATAAGTGTTGACAGGTATGACATTTGATTTGATATTATTATTAATATTTTTAATGCATTAGATTTATGAAATTAAGTGTACAGTATTGTAGCATTTTAATAATTTCACATTTCTATATTGTATGCAATTTTCTATTTGTGTTGTCAAATGTATATTACAAAGAAATAAAATGTTAGATTTACTTTCTTCATTTAAATTATGTAACTTTGAATTTATCAAATATGTAATACATTCAAAACTCTTATTATCTACTGTTTTAATATAAGATGTTGTTTCTTAACACATTTATTTTATCATGACAGGTTTCTTTATAAAAACTTGTGTTCAGATATTACTTTTATCCTTTATTTCTTTAATGTAAGATTCTTGTTACTTATTAAATTTTTTGTAATGTACAATTTTTACATTATTTCATTTTGTAGAAATGTAGAATTTTCCAGTTACTGTATTTATTATATAAAAATAATTAATTTTAAATTATATTTTTCCGTTCAAGTTTGATATAATAAGTTATTTATCATACTGATTTTATTTTGTTAAATTTTATTTTTCTGTTTATTTAGCATTAAAGTTATTTAAAAAATGTATTATTCAAAGACTTTGTATTAAATCCGTTATTTAATGAAATGGTTATTTCGTTTGCTATAAATTGTACAAAATTGTGTAGTTTTGAAAAAGATTTAGTAAATAAATGGTGAATTATTTTGTTAAATTTGTGAAACAAATCAATATAATACATTTTTTAAGTATAAATTACGATGAAGACTTAAATCATTATTGGATACTATATTAAATTAAGTTATGAAGAACACCGATATTCAATTTTAAACTGGATATTTTATTCTAAACAAGAAATAGAGAAACAAATTATTTTTGTGTTTTCTGTAGTTAAACTAGATATTTTATTATAATGTACTGCCTTACACATTGTAAGAAATAAATATATAATTTCAGAAAATTGTTATGTTCTAATGAGAAGAGAACGATAACTGTAATTTTTTATACAGAAATTTTTGTTGTTATCGAATTTGTTAAAATAACTAATTTCGATTGCAATATAATAAAATATCTTTGAGTGAAAAATATTACAAGGCATCACCAAAGACAATTGAATTATAAATGTAACTGATTTAGTATGTTATTAAAGGATTTACTTTTTATGCTAAAGCAGAATTTAATGATTTATTTAATGTGAATATTAAAAATTACACTATTATTAATGTTTTATTAATTTTAGTTTATTCATTATTAATTCTTGAAAACAAAAATCATTAAAATTTCATGATAATTCTGAATATTAAATACAGTATTAGACATTTATGCTACATTTTGTTATAGATGATAAAAGTATTATAACTAATTATTAATTAGCTATAAATGAAGGTATAAAGTTTTAACATTGTAAAGTACAAAAATTATTAAATCATTTTAAGAGATAATATTTATTTATTTCACAGAATCATTAAACTAAAGTTATATTTTTTTTAAATAGAATGTACTTGTAATTAATAAAAGTTCGAATGATTATGTAAATTTATCCGATTTTTTTTAACGATAAGTATTGAGAAATGAACGATAGGTACTAATAGCACGTCAAGCCACATTACATTGAATAAAATACAACATAAAATAACGCACCATAAAATGTAAAATAAACAAAATGAAATGAAACGTTTTTTTCTGTGAAGAGAATGTTGAGTGGAGTTATCTACGTTCATTAAATATTCTAGGAACGTTAATAAATTTAAGATCGATCACATACAAACTTGTTTTCGTGCAGAGTAATGGATGATAAGAGTTTTATTAATAAATTAAACTTAACATAAATTAAACATAATTAAAATATATGTGTAGCTCACACGCAGAAAAATATTTTAGAAAAGTACCTTAGTGTTTAACATAACCGATGTCAAGTAGATTTTAAAACAATTCAATTGTTTTCTGTAAGTTTGGAGACAATTGTTTATAATTTTGGGCGCTTATTTTTAAAAGCTGTGTTCATATTATCTTACAGTTAATACAGCGCTAAAGGAAGTTTAAAAAATAGCTGGGTAAAATAAGATTTCCATAAATTATAACACTTCATTTAAAGTATGTTTTAATATATAAACACAGAATATTGCATAAATATTATTATATTATTTCCTTAAAGATTTATCTTCATTAATGAATATTTTTTAATACTGTTTTAACATTACAATGATATTATATATCACGTTTAATATGGCTTTTATACGGAAAATTAATATATACTAATATTTAAAAAATAATATGTAATGAATGGGATAGTACTTATAAATATGCGTAACTATTTGTCTATTTATGTAACACATATATTATTGGAATATTCTAAAGAATAAATTTTATAATCAATATTATGAATATTTTATAATTTTGGTTAATATTTTACAGTATGAAATCTTTAATATTAAATACTTATTGGATAAAAGTGTGAACATATTAATAATTAATTTATGGTGTAATACAAATTATTTCAGATAAGAAGATTTTTAATTAAGTCGTTTATTTTGTTAGTATTTCTTTCATAAATAATTCGTCATGACAATTGTGCAAATTTTTATGGTTTATAATTACATAAAATATAATAACTCCGTAGACGTGTTACATATTTTAATAATACATTTTTAAGAGGACGAATGAATTTCTTTTATTTTAATTATGTCTTTAACTTTGCATAAACCTTTCTTCTACTTTTCTTATTAAATAAAATTGATGACTTGATAGTTTTAATGTGTTAAATAAGAAATATGAGATTTTAAAAAATATTTCAATACATTATAATTCCTTTTCGTTTACTAGAAATATATATTAATGTTCTGATTAACAAATTTTGTTGAGTTGAAACATTCTATACATTAGTGCATAAAATAATTTTTAATATTTTTATACGTATTTTATATTCAAATATACGTTTTTATTTTTTTTTAGATATTATGCAGTTTTAAGGCCGTTACAACTAATTGGTATAGATAAAAGAGGAAAAGTCATGATAATCGGAGCATGGTTAGTTTCAATTTTATGTTCAATACCGCAGGTAAAGAATAACTCTAATTCATATTTTTATTCAATAAATATATAAATAAATATTTGTATTTATATCGCTAACATAATTTATAAATAAATTTAAAATCATTGGGTTTAAGCACAAATTTAAGAAAACGTGTGTAAATTTATTGTTGGCTCATCTGCGTTCATAGTTTCTTTCAAAAAATTAAATATTCTTTGTGTTACGTTTTACGATAAAAGGCATGTTACTCATAAGTTCATTATACAATGCGTTGTATGCCATATTTATAAGTGTTCTATATTTTTTAATAAATCAATACTTAATCCTTCATATTTTATGAAACAGAAATGAAACAGAAATATTCGTGAATTGTATCATTGTAAATAAACGTACTGGAGTTGGTAACTGTAACAAGACTTGCATGTGCTATTACAAAAATCATTATGCTGTATTGAGATTTCACCTTGCTGCATAAAGATTAATGTAATATCGAAGAATAATGAAATTAAAACTCAGTAATTCAGCTTATTATAAAATTGTCAAAATAATACTGCAATGACAAATACACATCATGGTATATCTAATAATGTTATGACTCGTTACGAGTATAAGATATTTAATGTAATTTTTGTGAACTTGGATTTTAGTTTCTTCTTCTAAATGCAAAAGTCATGTGAGAATATTGTTAAATCAGAGGTTTTCTTATACCGTTGTGAATTAATTCTCAATTAATTCATGCATTAAACATGAATGGGTGCTGTTTTGAATAGAAAACTTATGTAAGCTGCGTCTGTTTCTATATCTCTAATGTATGGAAATGGACACAGGCTGGATACTGATGTTTTAACTATTAAACTCTTCAATCTCATGCATGTCTTATTTTTATTTAACTGAAGTTGTGTCACTTAATCAGTGATTAACTTTCTTCCAGTAGTTCATAATTAGTTAATAATTATATGTAAGATCATTCGCTTGTAGAATCTACAGGCAATATTATGCAAAGGTTTTAAAATAAAGGTATTTTGGGTGAATTGAATATTGTACAACATTTAATTAAGCATTTTCCTATTAATTTAATTTTTTTCTACTTAATTATGGATTATCCGATTATAATTAAGTGAATTTTAATTTTAAACCGTAATATTGTGGAAATTTAAGAAATATCCGTTTCTAGATCTATTTTAAAACTCAATATTTAATATGAAGAACAATTTACCTTTACACATTTTTGTAGAAATGATGATCAATACATAATCAGAGAGATGCGTATTTGCTCGAAAAAATTTCATTAAATTAAATGTTAATCGTTGTCAATTCGTTAGATCGAAACTTAAAGAAGATTTATTATAACTGAATATCTATTGTTTATATTGCTGAAAATGTCTGAAATTTACAAATTATTGTTCTTATGTAAAGGTTACATATATTAGAGTCATCTGCGATACAGAGACGTTTGTGATATTGTTGGTTGTAAAATTGCGAGTTGGTCTTGTGAAATATATAACAAGATTAATCATTTTACTACGGTTTTGTTTGATAAATTAGAATGTTTGTAAGTGTCTAAGAAAATTCGAACATTACAGTTTACTATTCAACAGATTTCATAGTGATTTTAGATTGATTTAAAAAGGAATTTTTACACTAGAATATTTGTGTTGTTGATCGCGAATTTATAAATTAGTGTTTATGACACATATAAATGTATGTTAATTTCGATTCCAATTATATGATTTTAAATTCAGTTGCTGTAACTTTAATAATTATAACAATTATCATTTTATGACTCATTTTATATATTAATATTGGCATTGAATCCAAACAATATCTGAAATTAACAGTTATAATATACAAATACAAATTATAACAATAAAACTATGTAAGTTTAAATACATCGTATAATTATCAGTGTGAAAATCAATTGTCATGTTTTGAATTGTCTAGTTATTATTTCTTCGACATATTAAATCCATTATATTGCACTTCTGAAAAATAGATACCTGCATTCCGTTCGTATATAATATAAATTATTTGTGTCTTATAATTTGATTGTCGTTACATGTATCATAGTTGTTAATATAAACAATATTTATACATAAAATTTCAATAAAACAAAAATATAATTATTAAATGATTAATCACTGTTCACTTTATTTTTAAAAATTAAACATTGACATATTTTTGATAATTATGACTATTTTATCATCTAGTATTTATTGTGGGTGCCATGTTTGTAACTGACAAGTGATCAAAGGTTTATATCGCAATACTCGAATTGTTTAAAATTGAATAGTCTGATTAAAGAA
>JABFOX010003398.1:0-10365 GCA_022817665.1 Axea sp. ZL-2020
TATTGTGTTTGAATGACCAAATGATGCGCTTTTTAACAAATGAAACATATATCGATCCACACATATTTTATATAAATGTTCGGTGTATGATTGGTGTGGAAAGATGTGCGTATTTCAAACACAATTTTTTATCTCGAGCAAACATGGAACTTTTCCTTTTTTATTTATTTAAAAATTATTTCTGAAATCATTAAAACACGTGCTTTGTTAACAAATAATTTTATACACACGATAAACCATAATTTTACTCCAATACAAAAGATAAATTCATCGAATAATCACATTTCGATCGCAGCTATGTTTTTTACAGTTAATGTAAAATTCATTTACCGACAGCACACGACACAAAATTATTTATTCATCAATGAAGTTTGGACGTTTCAAAGACATCACAATATTTCTAACTTCGAAACTACTAATATTCATATGAACTAAAAATTTACAAGGTTCCGTAATTCCAATTAAATAAACGCTAACAAACGTTGTCAGCGCGTTGCAAACGTAATAACAATTCCATTTCTGTTCATTTAGCAAATATGTTAATTTTGCTATCAGAGTCAGGTCCGCAGAGTTACGATTCCAGTTAAACGCTCGATTCTGCGCATTTTTCATTTCATATTTTGTTAAACATCACGAACTAAAAATGAAACCCAACTGAAGGATGGCTGAAATTCTTTCTCCGTATTCCCTCTTTGAACAGCGAATGAGAATTTCGACCCATCAGTTTTATTACTTGAAAAAGAAAGGAGAACAAAATTATGCGTGTGCGTAAAAACAATATCAGTTTCACCCAACTGTTCGTTCCACGCAAATATATACTCGGTTTGATCAAATACACATTTACACACCATTTTCCATAAATTCGATATTTTTCTTATGCAAAAAACTCGATACTATTTCACGCAGCGCGGGCAGAATTTTATTTCGATCAACAATTGTATTTTAACATGTTTAATCTCGTTGTTCGACAATCTATATTTCCCAGTGAGCAGTTTTATAGTCTCTTGCAGTAATTCTGCAAAAAAATATACCCCACGCTTGATAGTTTTAATGGTTTTGGAGCACTGATTAATTCCATTTTGAACGGTCACGTATTTCGCTATCCAGTCTTAAAGCGCCATGCCGCTTATAAAAAAAAATTGACGTTACGAAATCAACGACCGACTAATTAATCAATGAGGTTGATTCAAATAAATGCATTAGTCCTTTGGTCAACCAATTTGCGAGAGACAAACGTTAATGATTTTTGACAAATGCTGGTACTTTTGTATTCCAAGTGTGCATTTAAAGAGCGTATAATTCACCCGTTAATTTTATTTTGCTTCTAATTCATTTTATAATTTTACTTCGCACGTGCTTCGCTGGTTGAGGTTTAAGTTAGTGTGATGTCACACATTTATTTATTCGTTCCTTCTTAAATGCACTGGTTACCGTTTTTCAAGTTGACTTTTAACGACCGTTTACTAAATTTACCCGTTGATTAAATTGTTGTTTAATATTTGAAACGCTAAGTTGTGTTAAATTGATTAAAGAGTGCTTCGTTCGTTTTCATTTAAAACTTCTTGATTTTTAATTTCAGTTGCAGTTCGAAGCCACAAAAATATTCAAATGCAATAGTTGCTGTGAAATGTTAAATCAAAAGTAGAAGTTAAAATATAATTTGTATAAATAATCGGTTCAATCAAATTACAAAATTTAGTTTTTGAAATTTATAGTTCTGGATGTTGTACTTGTTGTTGTCAAAGATCATGCGATTTTCACAATTGTATTTAATTAATTATGTTATACTTCATGTATCAAGATAACGTTATCTAATTAGAATTAATTAAACACGATTCAAGTTTTAATTGAGTGTCAATAAGCTTGAATGTATGACTTTTATACGTACAAAAACATTTAACGCTCGTATCACCGTTTGTACGATTTTTGGGGTTGATTCGGGGCAATTTTCAACAAGCCCGAATGGCTTCTATTCTTATTTACGAATAATCATCTGGTCTACATTCGAACAGCAACACGAACATTTTTGGTGAACACCGAAATCTCATTTTGATGTCGAATTCGTCGTTCCGTTTCCATCAGGAAGTGAACCTCTGCACATGAAACGTTGATGGCAATCTCAATTTTTTCTCGACTCTTCAAAGTCGCGAATCGCCCTTGGTCGGAAAACTGATAAGCAGCTGTAACGCACGAGCAGCGGTGCCTGGTATTTATTTATATAATTTCCGAACGGAAAAACTATTTACGAAGTTGGATCCAATAACGAAACACGACCGTTACAAATATTTGCTCGGGTCGAATGAAATTCTTGCCCGGCGTCGCGAAGAAAAATTAATTAACAGCGTATGAACTTTTCAAACCGTCAGGGCGAAGCCATTTCGCCATGGTGCGGAATAAATAATTGCTCTCAGCGGTTCAAAGCGAACGAAATTCAACGTCTTCTTTTACGAACGAACGATTATTTTCAGTTTATAATTTTCTTTCAATTACGTTCCAAGCGTCGCGCTTCAACCAAGATTGCGATCTTCTTATTAAAAAAAGACGGATCCTTCCGGTCGAATTTCCGCGGCCCGAACAATTCCTCGACCATTTTGATGACAGGAAAATTGACATTGCAAAATTTTGTTCAATTTTTGTTTCATTCGTCAGGTGCACTTTTATAAGCCCGATGCCCGTCTTTTTTAGAATTTCCTTTCAGTTTTGTCCGGCGTAAAACCGAAGTAATTTTTTGTTCAATCATGATCTCCGTTTCGGAAACATCACGTTGCTTTTTGCAGTTCGATACCGATGTCTCGTTCGGAAATGCGTTTAATCGGAACAAAGAAATCGGCGGTTCGGGAACAACAATTACCGTTGCTCGTCGCGCGAGTTTCGTTCAACAACGCGAACGTGTTTGCGAAAACATGACTAATTTATCTCGTCGCGACAACGGACAAATGTGCCAGACGCCGCGGCAGCGGCCCAAAAAGCGCTTCTTCCTTACCGATGCGCCGCTGGATCGCTGGCGCTGTCGCTCAAACGACGAAAGGAAACGTGCCAGCTTTTGTTTTCGATCGTAAATCGCGCCCCCGGTTTCATTTTCCTAACGAGCCTCAGCTCATTTTCCCTGTTTCGGTTTTGCCAGAATCATACGCCAACTCCCAGTGATTCATTTTCTTCTTATCTCTCTTTTCTACTTCTTCTTCGTTCTTTTTTAATCGCCCCCCCCTTTCTTTCTTTATTTTTTTTTTTTGTTTCGACGGGCAAATTTACGGCCACGTTTGTAAAAGCGCATTACGTCGCGCTTTATAAAGTAGTTTATGTTAATTTGTATCGCGTGTACGCGGCCGTTACGGTTTTTAGGCGAAATAATAAAAAGCGACGGAATTCCGCGCACGATTCGGATAATAAATTTGAACTTGCAACACGCGGGTCGCGATGAGGCTGCGGCATTTATTTTATGCAAACACTATTTTTAGTGGCGCCCTGGCTCCATTCTATGTTCATTAACAGTAAATTATAATGTCCGTACTAAAAGTTGGCGTAGTGTTACGCGAATTTCGTTTGATCATTTGCTATTTAATAGTGCGATTTTTATCACTAGCGAAACCGTCGTTGGCTTGAAGCTCGGTTGATGGTTTCCATTTCATAGTCGTTAATTTCACGTTTTTTGTTCGGAGTATTACGATTGGAAGAAAACTGGGGGCGTGAGGAGAAGGGATAAATATACAAAATGCGAGTGGTGGTTTTTGCTGCTGAGCAAATTGCACTTTTCCGTGTAAGCTCGTTGGCATTTGTTGTACTTTTTTTTTGTGTACTTGAAATTTGAGATTTGAATATAACTTTGAATTGTTTATATCAGAACGGTTAAACGTGGAGCAAATGTTTAATGCTGTATTCGGTAGTTTATTCAGAGACGTATTTTTGCATTGTTTGTGTCAGATTTGTTGGCAAATGTTTTCCAGTTTGCAAAATGGAATGAAAATTAAAGGGAGAAACACTACAATTCAATAGCTTTTAGGTATAAAAAAGAAATAAATAATTTGCATATAAATTTATTTATATCAAATGATAAGATTTTGGTTTAAAATTTGTTAGAGTTTCAAAATGATAACAGTGACTAAATTATTTTCTTCTTTACAATGAGACGTATAGCTTGGTGAATTTCTTGTTTTTAATAACAAATGGTCACAACAATCCACTGTTTTATATACGGAAGAATTAATGTTTGATTCATTTTTAATAATTATATTTAATTTATAATTAGTAATAAATTCACATTTTATGCTTTGAAATTGCAGAATTAACATTCTGTGAAATTGAGAGACAAATGATCTGAAAATTATACTTTGTATAGATTATTATATTTGTTTTTCATGCATGAAACAATTGAAATGAAATGAAAGGAAACTGCTATTTTTATTTTATTATTAAAAGTTACAAATTTATACTGGTCACAATGTTACTTTGTATGATATAAAAAAGTAATGTTTCGACGTACAGTTTAATTATTATGCATTATTATGCATAAATGAAAAGTCAAAGAGAAATGTCAGTTTCAATTTGAATTAATAAACAAAAAATGCCGACTTGAAACTGTGGACATTGTTAAATGCAGATGAATCAGGTTAATCGACCTAAACGATTAATTTTATGATCGGTGTTGAAAATCGAAACATTAAAGTCGGGTGTTTGAGTGTTTCGATAATTCATCTCGTGATATAAATTACACGCGGCGTTCGGAACGAATGCCCCCGGACGAACAATGGGAAGTGAATTAACTGAAATTTGTTTAATTAATTATCTCTGGAATTCTCGAACATGGATTTCTATTGATCGCGCCCTTTTCAGACTTATTGAATTTATTTCAACAAAAGGCTAATCGTAATTTACGCCTTGATTAATACGTTAAATCGTTTGCCTTCAAAAACGAATTGTTCATGACTCTTTGTTTGCGCAGTCTTATCTGAAAAAAAAAGAACTTGAGTAAATGTATAACAAACACGTTTATGCGCAGCGTACAAAATTTCGATGCTTGAAATTTAATATCACATCAGCTCATGCACAGTACTTTGACAAGATCTACATAATACTGTAATAATAGATTACATGTCTGTACAAACGTCGCCTTTTCTGCGTGCGAACCCGCTCCAGAGGTTTCAATTATTTTTTTCTTCCATTTCATTATGCATAATACGAACTTCTTAACCAAAGCTTAAAAGAGTTGTAAATAAATGTGGCACGTGAAGAATTCTCTCGGTAAACCAACGAAATTCATCCCGACGTCCGCGGGGTACTATTAAGCACGCTAAATGTTGCAATGACATTTCCCCAGCCTTGTTTACATTGCATTTTTTCTTCGGCTTTATTTTCACTGCTGCTTTACTTTTGCATAATAAACATTACGAAACATAGCCACTGCATTTTCCACCCTCGAGTATGCCAGAACGTTCCAATTTCACGCGCACCGATAAACGTTGTACCATTAAAGCACAAAGGACGGTGAAATGGCTTTTCTGTTTTACCGACGCACGATCAAGGAGTAAGAAAGAACGCTAGATGTCGAGCGTTTCACCAGCCAGTCCCGCGTTGACCGTTCGCTGATCACCGTTCGCGCACGCGTTGACCTCGAATGGTAAAGCGGCGTGTTCCTATCGGCAGTCAGCAATGCAGAAATCTGCCCTTGCAGTTACCCGAGGATAGTTTTATTTCGTTAATTCATCGGAGGGAAGGTATCGATTCGCTTGATGCGAGTTATTCGAAATTCAAACAGGGGTGACGGTTGTAAATTGACAAATTCGATTTCGACGACGGCTTAATTGATGCGAGTTTCGAGCGTCGAGTTGAATCGCAAAACTTGCATTGAAGGTAGGTATCGCGCTCAGGCTCACTGCATAATGTTGAATCAATAAAATGAAATACAGATTTGTAGTCGAAAGCGGAAAATGCGAGTACACAATTCCCTTACGATCAATATTGCAACGTTTCGGATCCGTTAATAACGAAGCGCGACTGACAGAAAATGTACGACATTGTTCATCGAGTATCCGGACACGAACCACATATTCTTTATGAAATATTGATTTTGCAGCAATAAACATCGCGATGCGCGCTTTATAGCAGATGAATGAAGGAGTTGTACGAATATTCGTCGTGTTTACTTTCGTTTCATTTCGACCGTAAGTCACTGGCCGTTTTTATTTATTTCGTTGCTTCCTTTAATAATCACTGGACATTAAATTCAGTGCAATACCGCAGTTGTTCATTCAACGAGCCCAGTTGGACGGTTGAAAATCGGTGCGACAGGGGAGACCGCGTTGTTTACGAAATCCATTACTCGTGTAACCGAGATCGTCGTTTTGCAACCGTGTGCTTATTTTATTTGCCCTGACCCAACTTTCAGTGCTTTTACAATTTAATCAACGGTATGAAAATGGCAGAACTGATCGTTCAATTTAGTGCGATAGCGAAGTCGTTCAACGCGTCAAGCGCCACGTCAGTCGTCGCTGAACGACAACGAACCATCCGCGTGGACCGCGTCAGTCACCGATGACTGACGCGAGATGAGATTTCGCAGGCACCTTGTCCCGCTGGCCAAACGTAAAGTCAAATCCGTCTTGCAACTGAAATCGTCGTTTTGCGAGCTTAAGGTTCTTTTGTCCGTCCTAACCTAGCTTTTCACAATCTCTTACAATTTATTCAACGGTATGAAAAATATTAGGACTCGTGATTCTTGAGGCAACATTAATATATTCAGTTTAAATTTAAGGTACAAAGATGTGCGCGGGGTGAAGTTCCATGAACTTGGACTGATTTATTCATTGGATTTATTTGCCGTAATAACGCTAACCAGAAACGAGCGGTGTGTTCGATGAACGACAAAGCGGAGCTTTTACGATCTCAAATGGTTCATCAGTATCGTTCTTACGCCAGTGCGCTGCTTCTCAGCAAACTGTGTCCTGCATCGCGGTTGCATCAAGAAGTAAACATTTGCATAAGACAATGCAAATATCCATTGCAATGCAACGTCACGTGTAATTACTCAGGTACACGAATCCTCGCGTGGGAAGATCGAGCTTCATTGCGCACATTCGTGTGACAGCGCGACATTTTCTCGAGGGAAATCCGGTGTTATCGAAGTTGAATTTTACTTTGTCTTTCGGTACAATTGAATGAAGAAGAAGAAGGAGGAAGGAAGAAAGAAAGAAAAAGAGACGAAAGCATCAAGGCTCGGTCGGAGGATCGATGGTGCTTTCAATACTTTCGGGATTTTAATGCCAATTTCATACGCAGGGATAAGAATCCAATCACGGAAATTATTTTCCGTCCGTTGCGAAATCTCAAAACCGATTACTGAAAGTTCAATGTTCCTCGTCCGCGAACGAGGGTTGTTTATCAGCTGGATTATTTTTCGTACTTTCCACGTTGCTCGTACTTTCCATTTAATTCTAACATCCTCCGCAAAGTTGTCCCCTTTCGAACAAAATTCGCACCGCCTCGTTTCAGTTGTTTCCAGACACGGGTTCTCTTTGAAACAAATCAACCTTTATTTATATAATTAACGAAATGAACTTTGATCGGACTTGGAGCAGCTCCCGTTCGAAGTAGCTATCTCTCGTTTTCGCTCGACTCCTTTGAACTCGGCCTGGAATTCGGAAAAGGCAAAGGTTACGCCGGGTCGGAAATGAGAAACTCCATTTCGGTTTGATTTTTTATCGAAACTGTTTAACCAAATGTTTGCTTTGCGCCGTAAAAACTTCTTTATAATTACAGCACACGTATCTTGCGCCACTTTTAAGTGGACGCGTTAGACTTTTCTGTCCGAAGTACAAAGTTACGGTGCAGACGAAACAAGTCGCGCTTCAGCTTTAAAATATATTGAGCCAAGTACTGTCGAGAACAAAATTATTAGCCGAGCAACGCCGTTTGCGCGAAACGCGTGTGAATAATTTTAAACTGTTCGAACGATTAGAAAGAGGCGTGTCATTTTAATTCCAATTTCATTGCACGTGAGAATGTTGAACTTGAATCATGTTATTTATTTGACATCTTCGGTAGTGCTTACTCGATCCAAATCATTTCTTTAATTTATCCATATTGGTTCTTACGTCGCTCGATGCTTTTCTACGTAAAGCTGTCGAAACGCGATGTAATTTAATTGAATTTAATTCAGTAATTATTGTATTTAGAAATGTGTAAAACTGCAGATATTTGACGCACGCGTTGCCATTGACTGTGTACGTATCATGCATGTTTTCCAAAACTTGGAACACTCGGTGCATATTTATCTATGCTCTGATAATTGTCAAATAAAACGGTTAAAAACTGAACGAACGAAACCATAATTCATACCTCTTTCAATACAATCAACTTCACACAGCGCATTAATAGATAAATAAATGAACAGCGCTTTGTAATTGGGATTTTAAATCAGATACCATACACCAATTTTTCAATGAAAATGATAAAACGCGGGTATATGAGTCACACGCTGTATGGATAATTTATAAACTTATGAATGTTTTATGTTATTTTGTTCTTTGTGTCGCTTCGGCAATTGCATTACAAATGACCATACGTGGATTGGCGTACAGCGGTCGTTCATATAAATATATTTCTGAATATTTAATTTAATATTGATTTTGTAAAAGGGTCATTGTATTAAACTTTCGCATGGTATCAAATTGTGTATAAAATGGTTTGCAGATTTACAAGTGTGTGCAACACACGCTGCAATCGATATTCGTAGTTAAAGCAAATTGCATACGTCGCGTACCTTTCTTCTATAACATTTTCGTGCGTAATTTATACAAGGTCTTTTATAACAATATCCAAGCAGAAATGCCGACCGTTTACCGTGGGCAATCAGACCGAAATTAAATTGGTATCAGAATTCACCGTTGTCTAAAACAATGTTTAGCGTTGGTATAACGTCGCCTGATTAGAACGGTAAAAGAGTATAAGACGCTTAGCAATTAATTATAAACCAATATTGACCCGATGTATATCTTGCGTATTATCAAGTTTCTCGTAATGAATATTAGGAGCCAACGTGTGGCCAGCTTGAGCTGTCAAGATTGACTTAATGTTCGTACGAAAGCTGATGTAGCACTAATATTTCCTTTTGACATACATCTGATATCTGCAAATCACGCTGAAAATCCACGTTGGATTAACGATGGTCCCAAATGCAGGCCCAATAATGGTAGCAAATGTTGGGCAAGCATTTGTTAATAAGATCGACCCGTTATCCATTAAGAACGATTTATAAAATGGCGATACGAACTTATATCATTTCAGAGCAACGTATGCGTGTGTTTTGAAATATATTTGTGGCGAAAATTCTACAAAATTTACTCGTTACTGGTATCGGACCAACTTTGATGTTGAGCCGAGGCTTGTTGCTGATATTTACATGAATTTTACATCTGTGGCATACGTTGGCCCAGCGTCAGAGATGGACGTTGAGCCAACTCGAAACATTGTTTCATTTTGAAATCCGGCCAAGCTTTCATGACAACGGTTTGCCAACGGTCGTTGGTACCAGGCCAATATTGCTCCGACAGTCACTTTCTGTGTCGTTACCTCAACGTTTACCGCTTGAATATTACCCTGTGAAGAAAGATCCTTCGTTATTTCACGTATAGAACACATATGTATTATATCAAATAGGAAATGTGTTTTCATGATTGCCTGTACGTTCTGTACATACACATCTGTACAATTTATATGACCATGCATAATCATACATTCATTTTCGCACAGTTAAATCCGTTTGGTCTCTATTTCCCACACAAGTCTTTACAAATTGGAAATCAAACTTTAATCCTTCCTGGGTACAGTCGATGTGACGATGTGCAGCAAAAAACGTGTACCTCGTAACCCAGTTTAATCTTGAATTTAAAATTCATCCACAGTACAACCATGCATTTATACCAGGTCTATAAATATGTTTGACAAATCTTCCATCCTTCATAAAACTTTATTTGTAAGCCAGGCGTGACCCGTGCACAACCGCGGGTTTTCATAATCCTGAAGTTTGTGATCCGCGTATGGTTTTGCACAAAGTTGCATGGAATTTATGCACGTTTCCGTCCAGTTATAAGGTATGAAACACGGAATTTCAGCTCGAAAACAATACTTTAATTGCAAAATTTAAGGTACACGTATTCATTGGTCAAGATACTCGTACACTTGTACTATTTACAACGTCATTACTTCCAATTCAAATTTCGGATCATGACTTCGCTTTTATCAGAAATATACACGCACATGCATACAAATACATCAAATACGTTTTTCGCGTTATTTTCGACGGACGATCATGAAAAGCACTTTCATGGCAAATAAATGAAGACGCTCCACGACACCTTTATTTCTTAATGC
>JABFOX010003399.1:0-10363 GCA_022817665.1 Axea sp. ZL-2020
AAACTAAAATTTTTGTTACTCATATTGCTCAAAGTTTGAACCCCCTGAATTCACTTCGGGCGACAAAAGTCTAACGTCTTCATAATGTCATTTTCTACCTAGCGAATCCACCAATTAAAAATTCGTAGATAAAGACCAAATCGTTCCTCTGTTCTTTCCCTCTCTCTCACCACGATGCCATACGTTTAATAACGCAATGCACAGTTCATATCTACATACCGATGCATCACATATTTATACATAAATTATTTATTTTCCCGTGCGTATCACATGTAATAATAATAATATCAAATTTCTACACTTACCGACGGTTCAAGATAAATGCTGATTTTACTGTCCAGTAGAGGTCCTTAGTGTGACAAACTCAAAATAAAATCCCTCCGATCATCTTGATTTGCATCACTGTTATCACGCTGTTAGGGCGGACACGTGGTCCCTCGTAGCTTACCGATTGGTCAAATGGAACGACATCCAATGCGTGAACGGTGAACGAACAGTGATGTAATAATAAAATCAATTTATTAAACAAAAAGATGGCAGAAGTTACATTTTCACCTCACGCTTATTGTAAAATCATTTTACACGCTGCTAAATATCCACATTGCAGTATCAATGGTTTATTATTAGCCAAACAAAGAAGTAAACAAGACGCTAAGAACGCGGATTTGTACATCAAAGATGCAATTCCGCTGTTTCATATATGTTTACATGTTTCCCCCATGACGGAAGTTGCACTTACAATGGTACGTGTTATGTTTTAATTAATATTCATGCCAGTTTTGCAACTTTACTTTTCATTCGTTTCTGTTGTCAAACGTACATATAAAAGTCTTGACGTTGATAAAGATTATTCATGCAACTTACAAACTTACAAAAAAAAAATAAATAAATAAATAAAAAGATTATTCAAGTTTTTTTATTCGTGATCAAATTTAATTCAACATAGTTTTGAATGGTTTTAAAGGTTAAAGAGTAGTTTCAGGAGAATGGTCGTTTGAGTAATTGACATATCAAACTAATGTTTAACCAAACACCAGTGCGCATTTCAAGTATTCTGTTTTTTAGGATTATTATATTGCAGAAAAAATTCATTTCAGTCATGAAGCGACTGAAATTAATGTATGCCTCATCATCCATTCATAATAGTTCAAATTTTCCCTTTTGTATAATTGTGTTTCATATCAAAATTTAGTTGCATCCCCGTTAATTACACTTTTACTGTTTTAAATATTTATATGTATATATATAGTTGAACATACTGGTGATAATTTAATGGATAAATACAATTTAAATAATTGACACATCAGATTAATGTTTAATCAACTATTATATATTTCAAGTATATTAATTGATTAAAGAATTTCATTTTATGAGATGTTAATTTATCAGCTAAAGTTTTACCTAAATCAGAATAAAATGTACAAAATATTTGTTAGAACAATTTTATAAGTTATATTTAATCCTTTAGTACTGAAATTAAAATAAATGAAATGTATAATTTACTTTTAGGTGGATCAAATGGCATCACAGGAAGGATTAGAAATAGTTGGATATTACATGGCAAATGAAAATGTTTATGATTTAAGGTAAATTTCAAGTTGAAAACTTAAACATCTGTAATAGAATTATAATATATTCATAATTTTCATTTAATTTTTATTTCAAAAAAGTCTTCAGGTTTCTGGAGTAGTAAACATAAAATTTTAATTTACTTAATAAATTGATTTCTTAATGTGTGTTGTTAGATGGAATAAAAGCAACAGTGAGACTTGGATAATAAATAGAAAAGAAAAATTTATATATTTTATTAATAACAATGACAACAACAAAAATAATAATAGTACCAGTTTTTATTTACAAATATTTTCACATTATTATATATGATTTCATGTCATTTTGATACATTTATTATTAAGTTATCCTATTTCAACTTGAGTTGTTGATCAAATTTATGTCCCATAAATCATTTAAGATCAGTGCAGAGTATTTAATAAATAATAATAATAATAGTTGGTCACAATAATTATTATTATAAAAAAATATTGTAATTCATAGTGGTTTTTAAATTACAGTGAAGTATAATTCTACATTTGATTTTTAATATAATACAACAAATAGTAATTAACAATAATTATAAAAAAGTGTACCAATTAGTTTAATGGAGTTAAGAAACATACAAATTAATTAATCCATGTTTGTACATTAGCAACAATATTTTTTTCAGTAGAAATATTAGTTTAATAAAAGTCGGTTTATTCATTTATGTAAGATTTTAAATTGTATAATAGTTTTAAATAATTACTGGAGTATTTAAATATTTTGTTTTGTTTAAAAAAAATGTGGCAAAAAAAATAGACAATTTCAACTCAGTTTCATTAACTGAATTACTTTTTATTGTAAATTTATTTGTTAAATGTAACTGAATACATTGAAAATTATAATAATCATATCTTGTAAAATCTATTGTATTGTTTCAAAGAGTTAAGAATAATTATAAATATCATTTATACAATATATAATGCAAATATAAAAATAACACATCATTAAATAAAATATTAAAATTAGTTCTTAATTAAAATCTAATCGTATTACATATCTGATCCTTTGGATAATGAATATAATTCTACACATTTATACCTGAATTAACCATTTTTTATTTATTTAACATGTTCATTAATTGTTGTTTTTTTAGTTTTTTTTTAATATTTTTTACAAGAGTTTTAAATTGATATAAAATTATACTTTAAAATATAACAAAATTTACTTTTATTTAAATTTCATTTATTTTTGTCAAGTATGAAAAATTCAGACATTATAAATATTTATTAATCATTATAATTTTTAAATTAGTAAAGATAAACCCGGACACAGAACAATATCAGATAAAATTGCTGAGAATTGCAGTGGTGCTGTTTTAGCTGTGGTAAGTGAAATGAATACATTTGCTAAACTAAAATATAGTAGTAGTGTTTTTTTGCAAATTTTTGCAAATATTTAATGTTCATTTTCAGATAGACAATAAAGAAATGTCTTTAGGAATGTTTTTGAATCCTTTGAGGATTTATCAGCATTTAGATGGAAAATGGAAAACCAAAGATAAATCCAGGTAAAATTACTTCAAATTATATTATATCAGTAGCATCTTTAATAAGATATTAAAATGAAAATTATTATTGCAGTATAAATATCGATGGTGGTGAAGCTACAACAAATGCTATTTATTTATTACTGAAATATGAAGAATATAAAAATCTCGTTGATTTTGACAATCATTTTGATAACATAGCATTGGACTGGAAAAATGTAGATATAAATGAAAGTGTGTTAACATTAATGGATCAAGAAGGGTAAAATAAATGTAAATATCTACTTTCCATGAATTGTTTTTTTTCCATCCGCAATTTAATATCCAAACCATTTAAAATTTCATAACAGATTATATAAATAACAAATTATTGTTCTAAGTTCATGTGTTTACAACAAACATTTACAGTATTTAATTAAATTTCATGCGAATCCTATTTATACTATACAATTTTATAAATTAGTACAAATATCAAATAACTAATTTATAAAATAATTGGCAATACTGTCTTCTTCGATTGTTTCTGTTTATTGAAAGCCAATTTAGATTGTCAAAAGTCAGTTGTCAGTATAAAGTGAACGAAATAATTTAAGAAAACGGCTAAAAGCACGAAGAAATGCGTCGTATTAGTTACTTATGTCAAATCTTTGTTTCAATACAACTCTATTTGTATTTACAAACGTGTTTAGTTTCTTTTCCTTGAATCATTATAGACATACATACGTAATAAAATATGCGCAATTAGTTCAACAGATGTACGTTTATTTTTCAATTAAGTGTATCAAAAATATCTATACGAAGTCGCGTTGCATATTCATGATGCTTTTATAAATAACAAATATAAATACTTGAGTACATATAAAATAAAATGGTGATTGTATTACACCCGTTTTCCTAATCTTTATACATATTTAATCTTTACGCCTCCACTTTGTGGAATCTTACTTTACGTTGAAAACGTAGGTATTGTTACAAACGCATCTAATAATATGAAAAATATAATTCAAACGTCGACTCAAACGTGTAATGGTTACAATACTTTTCCTAAGTTAAACTAGTTAAAATTATCCAGTGCACAGCCATGATTAATATGTTATTTGTGCCTCTCTTCTATTTCAATGCTATACAGCTAATTAGTGATTCTTCAATTGCATTTGGTTAATTAGCTAGCATTGTACGTGGCGTCGTTAAAATGCCAAAATGCTTCTACGTTCTAGATTTCTTAGAATTAATACTTTATATTTCGATGACTTCTGATCAATTTTGCAAGGAATGTTGAGAAAAATGTCAATTCTATAATTCATTTAGTTATATGCAAAGTTACATATAGATAAATCAATTTGTTTATAATCGAATGCCAATAAATGTACACGTTATCTATTTTTTGTTGGTTGATGTGCCAAAAAACATTTCCTAAATAATTATATTATTTTCTTTTAAAGGGGACCACCTAGCTGTGTGAAAGTTACCTCTCTCCTCTCTATCACTTCTTTGGCACAGGACTTCGAAATTTCAAATAGGAACCAATAATTTTGACTGCACATTCGAATTCTACGTTACAAAATATATTATTTAACTAATTCTTTTCAATTATGTATCATTGAAAAATTATAATAGTTCAAAGTTACCATTTATTCTCGTTAGATCTAGAGAGAAAATCTAATAAATCTAAATACCGATTCTCTTTCTATCCAATGGTGGTAAATGTTAAATTTAACTTGTTTTAAGTTTTGATTATTGCACAATTTGAGAGAAACGAATTTAAACTATTAACACTTTACATAACCAACGAACTTTTAATCTTTTTTCACAACACACCTTACAAAAATGTGACATGTGTGGTATTAAAAAAGTGAAACGATATTTCTGTACAAATTTCATTGCTATTAAGTATATTTAAGTACCAATAACATATGTGTTATCTGAGAATTTTTCAAGCTTATTTATACCACACGACTGACTTAATCCACATTTTAAAAGCATACAAAATTAATCCGTTTCAAAATACATCTTCTTTAGTATCATTGTATTCACAACCAAAGCCACTTTGAAAAAAACTGAGTGCCTACTTATAATCAATAGTTGATTACAAAGTTGATTAAAATTATATTGTATAACACTTTGATTTAAGCTAGATAAAAATGTATTTTGTGCTATTATTATACATTGATTGGAAAATCGGCAACATTTTCTTAACTTTCTTAAAAATATATTTGCAGTTGTATGCGAAATTATGACAATTTGTTGGTATGAATTTATTTCACAAGTTAATGAACGTCTGTGATTATGTTACAGAGTCCTTACAAATACTTTAGGATAATGAATCAAAGCATCAATTCAATTTTGTTTATACAAAATTGAATGTAGACTATTATTTTTAATTTTAAAAGTTTCATTTTTATTTTCAACAATTTATTATTATTATTACAATGCTGTAGTGAAAACGAAACAAATGTATATTTTTTGGGAACGTTCGTGCCCGTGAAATGAACTGCTATTAATTATAATAGAATATCGGTGAGATTGGAGCACAGTTTAGTACGTTGATTAAAATGATGCATAAGCGATAATGGTATCATAAACTCGTGGTGGTAGATTCATGAAACTAAATTATTTTAATCCGTTCAGTAGGAATTGGAAATACAATTTTGCATGGTAACATTAAACAAACAATTTCATAACAAATAAATGTTAAAGCTTTACTAAACCATGCTGCATTTTAATTGCAATAATTTTGTTGATAAAATGATTTGTTTATTAAATTAGTAGAAGAAATTGTGTGTGTGTGTTTATTACATTTTCACTGTAGCGTACATTTTTTATATACATGTAAGTAAATGTGTACGTAAAAATAAATTAAACGCACTTGTACATAAATGTACAAAAGTTAAACTTTATTTACATTTTTAATTCCAATAACAATTATAAAATATTTTTAACCATTTATAACAACGTGTTATTTTATTTTGATGAATAACAATTATTCGTGATGAAATGAAATTAAGTGGAAATATAATGGGACAAGTATTTTATTATAATTAAAAGAAAAACAATAAAATTGTTATTTCGGTAAAAGTTGGGTAATTTTGTTCAAAAGGTAATTCTGATCGCGATTGTTTGAATTAAATGCGAAAAATTTCAGTCGCAAACTGTACGGGCGAATAGAAACGAATTATAGTTATAATTTCATTTCATCATAAACTTTAAATTGAATAGAAATCCAACAATCATTTGGACGGTTATGTATGCGTATCCAATTATTATTTCCATATTATATAATGCATTTCGGTATTATTATTTGACACATTTAAAAGAATGAGTTATTTAATAGTTGGTTGAATTTTTAAGAACAACAATTGTTTAATGCGATGAAAAGAATGAAGTCCTATATTTTTTACAATTTTTGTTATTTACCTAATTAAAGACTTCAGAATTAGTAAACAATTTTGTTTAATTAATTATTTATGAATAAACAATCTTGTATTAATAACTTAATATAATACACTCTGTACAATATATGTATTTTGAGCAAGATAAATAATAAATTTATTCAAGGTTTAATTTAAGTATGCTTGTAAGGTTTATGTGTTCTTTTATCAAGTTCTAATTTTAATTATAATGCTATGTTATATACACATCATTATTTGCTTCTGCGTGTTTATATCAAGTTGTGTATATTGTTATATTTTCATACATGACTTAATATACATGTCGGTTTACAAATGCATGTTCATGCAATCGTTTAAATTATTGTTTAAGTACACGCGCTACGATTTTTATTCTTGAATATGAAGAGAGAGATACAAATGAATAAAACTTTACAGATATGTGGTACACGAGTTACGATGTACAATCATTTTTGAAAGATGGAACATTCGTTTGCTAACTTTGCATTAAAATAAGAACACCGTTTAAAATATTCAAACGCCAAACTGTAATTCTTATTCTTAAGTATAGTGGTATTGTTGGTCGCAACTGACAAATGTATTAAATAATGTTAAACAAAATATGTAATTTTAATAAAATTTGAATAAGCAATTCGGCTCATTTCCGTATGAACAATTCGCATTTGCATGTTCTTAAAGTAACATATTATGTTTCCATTAATGTAGAAATATTTAGAGCATTCGTCATGAGTTAAAAGTACAAAAAGCCTCATCGACAAATTCCTTAAAAGAAAGCCGTCGATGAATGTGTTTTCTTCGCTACGGTTTAAGAGTATCATGCATTGTATAGCGATACGATGGGTGCACGGCTGAAAAAAATATATGAAGCTAATCGTCTTCTCTTTAATCGAGCAGTCTAAATGGTATATTTGAAAAGTGAATGTATCAAAAGAAAAAAAGGATCTTCTTTCATTCAAGCGGTTTAAACACTGAAATTTTTTATGTTACTCATATCTTAATCGAAATCTTCTCGTTATATTTATCTATCAAAAATATTAAAGTTTCTGTGTAAATTTCTCAATTGTAAAACTTTCATCTATCATTTCCAACATAACGAGTCACGCCATCGTTAAAATTTACTTTATCAATTGTATTCGTAGATTAGCTTTAAAGATAACTTTTTCTTGTCTTAGATATATATGTACCGTTTGAAAATCCGCTATCCAAAATATTTATAAAATCTCCCTAAAATACTGATATCTTTTATCACTCAAATGAATGCGCATCATTTCCTTTCCATCACAGAATTCATTGACTCTTTCTCAAAAGAAAAACCCTGACAATTTCCCATTCGTTAAACATTTGTTTTTCTCAATTCCAAAATAAGAAGAAAAGAAAAAACAGCTCAACAAAACCAACTAAAAATGCCCTTGGATCAATCAAGTGTTTAGTTTATCAATTAAACGTTGCTTTAAGCGTGTTTGAATCGAGCTACTTGTGAGAAATCATTTCATGAAACTCAAACAATGACATCGGTTCAAAATCAAGTGAAGTGTTACGGGTGAAATGAAGTTTATGCTACACGCAGAAAAAGTCCGAGTAAAAATTACTAATCCAAAAAGTAACAGAAGGATCAAATTAAAACTAGCAAAGAAAAATGCTGGTTTGGAAAAAATACTATTGATTAAAATCAAATAAAAAAGCAACGCTATTTGCCAAACGGTATGATAATTTGCCCCTAATTTTACATTTATCCTTTCCAGTACTGTTTAGTTTGGTAATTTTTGTTCAACACTTTGTAATTTGTGTTTTAATGTTTCTCTGCGTGTACTCTGCATAAAAATCGTCTTCAACGGTTCGTGTCGCATCGTTGCTTTTTAATGAAACGATTTGACAAAACCGTACTGCTACGTGATCGAGGACGGAGACTCGGGTGGCACCGGAAGCTGAGGTGTTTGCCGAATGGATATCCTCCTCGGCCAGTGTTGAGGCGAAGCGGGGGGAGTTGCTCTTGGGGTTACCGGTGCTGACCCGGTTGTAAGCCTCCAATTACTACTACTGGATAATCCACTTCTACCAACCATTGTCAAACTACTGCTGCTGCCAGTACTGCTACACGCTACTGCGGATGATAGATCTACTCTCGATACAGCTCTGAAAGAATTATTTTATATTAATTGGTTTTATCAAAAACAATTATTTTCATTTCTTCAGATACAATTCAGTTGATTCCATTCAATGAAAGGAATCATCTAAGTTGTTTAATTAAATTAGGTACAAAATATAAGTCTCTTAAACTTATTCAGTTGAACTTGAAATATTAATATGAGATTGTTTTTCTGTTAATGAGTTCATTTATTCATTTGTAATATAATAAATAATATTTTTTCATATTGACCATTTTTCGGAAATGTATAAAGAAATTTAAATGTTTGACTCTTTTTATTTATAATTTTATAAGTGTTTTTCTTTTCTTTTTTAAGGGACAAATTCAAGTCTAAACATGAGTTTAATTGCATCAAAATCGATTAATTTTCTCACTAAAATTGATGATTTTGTATACTTTTGATATAAATTTCAAATATTTTTTCAATTACTTTCAGAAATATTTAGAGTTTTATATAATTCTAACTAATAAAGTTAAATATTTGGATTTAATACATTATTTATTAATAAACTAACATTACTGAAATCAAATTTATTTTGTTTATTACAAAATCATGTGAAATCATGTTTATGTAAATAAAATGAGTATTTGAAAAAGTAATAGTTGAAAATGATTAAGTTAGATCTGGAATAAAGTTTCTTCGTGTAAAAATGTTTGTAAAATCATCCTTTCTTCTTATCAAATCCATTAAATAAATTCAGATTAAAGTATGGATGTTATTTTAGTTACTTTTAATTATACTTAATCATTTACCACGAAAGTGATTCATAAAATAAATTCCGTATGATTATAAGTACAAAAACTGTATTGAAAACATATTTTATTACATCACATCTTAAATCTACAGTTTTTACTATTTTTCAACCTAGATACCATGTAAATTTAAATATTTGTCGTATCCTTTCGCTAATTTACAAATTCCCTCTGCGCAAAATTCAGCCGCCCAAATACATAGCCAATCCTTTACATTTTGAAGTTCGTCGTGGTCATCAAACTGCTGCGACACGAATCACTTCTTTATGTAAACGAAGAGATAGAAATTACTTGGTTCTTGGTTCCAAGTCAACATTAGAAGGAGGATGATTAAAAAAATAGTAATAAATTTTAGGTTTAAAATTTGTGTAATAAAACATGATTTCTATGCAGGTTTTGTATTTACAACCAAACGGAGATTACGTTCTGAACAACTCATGTATTTAGAAAAATGTGGAAAAAGTTATTCTAAATAAATTTATCAATTTTAATTAGACTTTCTTCCTTGTTCATCATCAGAAATATTTATCACTTAAAAAAGGAAACGTATAAGACGAACAACGAAAAATTAAAACCAAGTTGTATTTCTATGCATGATATTTTAAACGGTGAACTTTAATGCACACAAATATAGATTATTTTCTGTGTAGTATAACAAATTATCGTTTTTAAATAAATATTACTTGTTTTGGTTCAAGCGTAATGCCTCTACCACGACATTTTATTACAATAATTGTTATATAATTCTTGAAGTGTCGTTGACATTTCATATCCATGCCCATGTGTATATTTTACACATTTGTGGACTTGTCCTTTATGACCACAAGATATTTATCTTTGTAGTTTTGGCGTCGCGTCTCAACATTTTACAAGAATGTATTGTCTTGGAGCACACCTTGAAGCTGGTGCGGAACCCGTGTAAGAATATAAGCCCGCAGGACTGGTTCGAGGTCTGTAGGCAGAAACGACACT
>JABFOX010003400.1:0-10363 GCA_022817665.1 Axea sp. ZL-2020
GATGAAGTATAAAGTTATTTTCAAACACCCCCCCCCGCCCCCAACCAATTATATTCCATTTAATCAGCAATAACCCGAACCAATGTTCATTTTAAAAGTCATCTAATAACATTTCGTACTCTTTCGTATAAGTTATACAGCTTGTTGTTTATAGCCTTTCTGTCACCAATTTTATTTGCAATATTTTAGACACAAATCGTGTAATGCTAATTGTGTTTTAATTTAACCGTAATGCATTTGTTTATTTTTGCAATTTTTAATAAATTATTGAATATATATTTTTTTGAAGAAACCTATCAAATATATTATACTCTTATACTTCTACTCATTGCAAAGACGTTGTGGCACTTTAACTTAAATTTGTTGTTCGAATCGCATTATATTCGAGACGGATATTCGTACAAATCACAATACATCTTAAACGTCAAAACCTTTTTGCAAATACACATGCCGACTCTCATCAAGGCATCTCCTCGACAAACAATATGACCCTTCAGATAGGCATAATAGGAGAATTGTGAGGGTTCACCCTATTACATGTCATTGGAAGTGGCTTGTCACACCATACGAGCCCTCAGAACCGCTCACGATAACACAACGCGAGTGCAATGCTGTCACATAATCGATGTTATTGCAGACCGAGAGTCTCATGCAAACGTGGTTCGTGGGGGTTGATGCCTGACAACACATTTGAACAAACTGCCAGGTAGCGCTTCGCAACGTCATTTTCTTTTCGTGACCACAAAATTCAAAGCACGTTAAGCAAAGAAATCATTCAACAATTTGCTTTAAGCACAAATGTTTATCGTTTCGCGACTGTGAGGGGTAATATTTTCTTAAAACGAAGTTTTAAGAAAAAAAAGAAGAAGTATCTAATATATTAACTTCGTTTTAAATTATATTTTAAAATTAAGTTTCTCTCTGAAGAATTTTCTAAACAGTTTGCCTAATGCGTGCGATGAATAAAAATAATTCAAAATGCAAAACTTTAGGTATATTTATTAATATATAATTCTCACATTCGTGATTTCGAGATTTACTATTTAATAATTTAAAGTAATTAAACAAAAATTTCTTCTGTAAATTTGTGAAAGAGAAATATCTGGCACAACACACGTTAGTTTTATTGCATCTGATTGTAGTCATTCCTGACGCAAGCTTAAGGGCATGTATCTTCTACTTTTCAAGTGTTCGTCGTAACCATAAAAGTTTTTGTTAATAGTTATGTGTCTTACCATTCTGTTAAAGAGATTGGTAAATGATACGAAAATCGATACCATTAGATAGGCCCCTTTGAGATGAACAACTTTCGTTTACAACTTTATTTAATCGCCATTTTTGAAATAATTCTTTGTCTTGAGATAAAACATATATCCTGTACAATATTCTCATAAATATTTACTAAATTTATTAGCTGAATTAGGAGTTAAGTTTTTAATTATTAATAAGTTATATTTTAAAATAATTTAGATGTGCAGTTGATAGTCATCGTAATAATTGCCTCGTGACAAGTGTACGAATTTCTCAGTACTGTCTCTAAACTGAACTACTGTATATTTATGCATCATTATCTTTTTGTCCAATAACGGATCCTAAATAACAATATATTTAAATGAATGCAAAGACAAATTTGTATCATTTCCTGATTAATAAATATAAATTCTTAATTTATATTTAATATCATAATATTAAATATAAAAAAATAATAAAAAATAATATATAAGATTAATAAATACAATTTCTTGAAAATGCATCAAAAGTTAGTTTAGATTTAAATTTTGTTACCGTTTTGCCATTTCTCTATTGTCTGAAATAATGGATGCTGTAATTTAGAAATGAATAATTGAAGAATTGATATCGTGTCAAATGCTAATATTTTAACGAAAGTTGGTAATATTATGCAAAATGGAAAATACTGTTAACAGAAACAAAAGCAATAATACTAAAAATAATAATAACAAACGCGGAAATCTTAATAAGTTCTGGTGTGCCCGACTCCATAAGACTGTCAGACCAATTGAAACCATAGAATATTTTGCTTTCGATGCCCAGTCGACAGGATTGTACAAGTTTGAAACACATATTATCATTACATTACAATAGATTATTTAAGTCCTGAGGATTTGGACACATCTTTTCATTTGTTTGTCTGTTTTCTTGCTTTTCCTAAACTTTTGTTTGTTTATTTATTTATTATTTTTTTTTTTAAGAAAGTTTATTGGATGCAAAATGAAACTCGGTTTTATTTAACTTCAATCAACTGCAACTTTTTAAATGCATATTTTAAAAGCGAAGGTCGAATTATTGGTTGGTTATATACTTCAGGAGTTGGATCACCTAAGCTGTGATCTCTAAAGTACGTACCAGGTATATCAATTCTTCCAGTTCCTGGTGCGACTGAGTTATGGTTTCCTGAGGTCGTGCGTCGACCAATCGACTTTCCGTCCCCAAAATTATGATGACCCCCAGTCACACATATTTGCTCTCCTAATCATATTTTGAATGGTCGGAATACTCAGACAGGTCTCTCCAGTTATTGACTACAGTTGTCGTTAAACATCAATATATCATTTGGCTATCAATCCTCAGGAAACTAACATCTTGAGATCATTCTATTGTATGAAGGATAACATTTTGAACTCACCTTCTTCAATATATATGAACGGTGTAGTAAAACCTTGTGCTTTATCTATCCAAATTCTAAAACTAATAGTGAATTTCACACTACACATATTTTTTCCCTTGGTACTAATATTTGAATCTCTTCAAACGTATGATTTACACTGGAACAGATGAAAATTACTTGATATGTCATTTATCGTTATATATATATCATATCGTTACTATATATAGGATTTTCTAGAATGAATGGAAAGACTTTACGAGTTTACTGTGAACTAAGTATTAAATTTAACTGATTAAAAGTATATTTAATTAATTAAATAACTCAAACAGTTAACAAATAGTACTAGTGAGTTTTAGTATGGATATCGTTTACTGCACAACAGTGGTCTAAGCAAAATTCAACTCTAGTCTGGACACTGACAACATCTGGCATGATGCTTGCAGTTGCTTGTTTGATTGTTTGTTTTAGATGGTCGATATTCTCAGATCTTTCACTATAGACCTCATTCTTAACACGACCCCAAAGATAGAAATGCAATCAAATAAGATCTCGATTTCTAATTTTTAAGGAAATTTAGACTACTGAAGGGAACTGACTTCTGAGAGTTGTTAGTACAGGATTGTCGGATTCTTTCGACATTTGATGTTCTGGACCTTCCTATTGATTTTCCTTTTTGTATACCACCGGTCTCCTTAAATTGTTTGTGCCATTCGTCTGATATTCTTTGTTGTACTCACGTCTGAATTGCAGCTGTGCCACAATTACGAATTTGTACTCCACCAACCATAAGACGAATGAAACTTTTTTGTACACAGTAAACATTTCACAAAAACACAAGGAAAACAGTTTGAAGAAAACAAGAAGTACTTCTATAACACATCTATAAACATGTCATATAACATTTTATCACAAATAAAACAATTTGGAAAAGATCTACACTTATCAATTGCAAAAATATTAAATTTTATAATAATGATTTTGTTATAAAAAAAACATGTGAATGTAAACTGTTTAAGTAAATGAATTAATTAAAAGTATTTCAATTAAGTACACATAATATTTAGTTCATAGTGAACTTATAAAATGCTACCATTTATTTCCAGATACTCTGTATAGTTCCCTGATAGTATCTAATTTGTCAAAATATTTAAATAACTTATTTCTTTTTTTTTAACATCTTTTAATTCATTATTTTAATCTACAATATTCTAAATAATTAGAATCACATTTACGTGAGAAATGTCGGTTGTACCCAGAAAATTTTACGTCTTACAAAGAAATTGCGGTACCATGACTACCTGTGAGCATTCATTTATCGTACGGACCGCCACATTCTGAACCATTCTATCTAAGACAATAGATGAATGTCCACTATATATTTTACTAAAGAAAAGTTATGCGATATTTATCAAGACATCAATGAATTTCGTACTCGGTTTATCTGTTTAACTCTCTTTCATATTTTATATTTATATTTCTGGTATGTTTTATTTACATGTCAATTCCTTTTTCATATTTATATTCCACCGTCTATTAATTTTACGTACAAATATATTGTAAACATGTTAATTGACGAATGAATAAATAAATAAGCAAGTAAATAAATGACTAAATGAACCAAGAACTGAATGGAGAAATTAAGAAAGACGTAAATAAAGCATTAAAGAAATAAAGCAACAAAGAAGTAATTAGATACTAAATTATTCTAACATTTTGAAATTTGTTGCTATTTCTATGATAAAAATTATATTTTGTGTTAAAAAGTTTAATCCACGCATTTGCATGAATTAAAGTAATGTAACGAAGCCAGCGTGAAATGTCTGAATATTTCATTAATACACCGAAATTGCTTCTGAAACGTTTAATGCGGAGCGTAGTTTTTTTAGGCTGATGCTGTTGCAATATTTTAATGATTTTTACAAATACGTTTGGAAATTATAATACCAGAATTAAGGAAAATGGAGCTTCTCCAAAGTGCAATCGTACGTGTTCCTTTTACAGAGTAACACATTTTTCAGAACTTTTTATACATAGACATGCGTGATAGAGGTGAAAAAGACACGACGCTTAGAGCGAAACGTGATGCTAGAAAGTCAAATAAATATTTTATAACCGTCTGAAAGCTCCTAAATTCTTCGTCGTGGTAAAAACACGTTGCGGCAACAAGCCTCCGTGTATCTACGTACGCTCATTAAGTTTGTCTGCTTAGTAGATAAATCTAATATCAATTTTACATTATTATTTCCCGCGGTTTTTTCACTTTATAAATGATGCCATTTTCATCAATTCCGCAACATTTTATTATTATATACATCTATATATCTATACATAAAAATTACATTTTTATACAGGTTATTTTATTAACTTTGAAATATAAAAGCACAGAAAAATGAATTTAATTATACCGCGGGCCAAATGGTGCTTTTGCAAACTCTGCAAACTTGAGGAATATAATTGAATTCAAAATGCAGAAGTACTGATTTTGTGTCCAGAGGAATTCCTAATTTTTGTAGCTTCCCAATGTGCAATACTATTACCTATTACTATGTCGTGCCTTATTATCTGTTGTCTCGATACAAAATAATTAAGTTAATAATAATATAGTAATAATAATAATAATAATAATAATAATAATATATAATAATATATAATAATATGATAAGTGATAGTTAAGAATATACCCTGCATCTGTCATTTCTGTCAGTGATATGTTAAAAGTCCATCAAGCACAACAGGAGCCAATCGCCTCGATTTTAGTTTTACATCAAAACAGAATTAACAAACATCTCTAATTAGATTATACCAAATAATGTACATTAATAAAAATCATATAAATGGTTCTTTCAATTCAGATATAGAACCAAAGTCCGGAGGTTGCTGCACGTTGAGCACCCGAACGCCCTCTAACTGACCACTAGCATCAATTTCAAATGTCTAAAGATCCACATAAGTATATTATTTCACAGAAAGATTACAAAATAATAGATGTGTAACTACTGTACGAGAGTATGGTTTGATCGCGGATCAATAGCTTTTAAAATGTATTATAATTCGTTCCTAATTACAACAGACTTAATATCGATCTCACATATAGATCCAAATATCGTCGCGTATCATAATGATATCACAAGTTCTTTTTTAGAAATTATAATTTTCAATTTGATGACTCTTCAGAAACTTATGGAGTAAAAACTATAATAACTACTGACATTTTATTTAATTAAATAAATAAAAATATATTTAAGTGAAATACAACTAATATGTTAAATTCAGCTATTGTATTACATTATAAGTCATTTTAAAATTTAAACTCTTTATCTTGTTTAGTCTGCAATCCAAGTTTTATAAAATATACATCAAACCGTTCGGAAAATTCGTCAGAATAAACGTTACATTCCTGTCAAATGAGGTTATCAATTTGGTTTTAGTATCCCATTTCTTGCGTCTACTCGCCTGAGGGAATGATTGAACTAAATTCAAGAAAAAGTTGGCAGTTTCTATCAATGTATCAATTTTCGTTTGATTCGCATTCGTCAAGACGAACAAATGGAGTAAATCAAATCACGTCGCATCATCTTTCCATGGTGTCGTAATTACAAAATTGAGCGTAATTATAATAAACGGACCTTAAAATTAGAGCAATGAATAATCTCGTTTAATTTATGCTACACGATAATTTAAACATTCGATAAATCTGCTTTTGTCGTGACTTTCTCTCTCGCTTCATACTTTTATGTCTATTTCTCATTCCATTTTTTATTCATAATTAACGTAATTGCGTTCAAACATATTAAATATAAATTCTTACCAGCTTTGTTTTATTTATTACAAATGTACGAACCAACCGTCCAAATCAATTCCATATTGATTAAAAAGATCCTACTTTCCCGTGATAATTGTTTGCAGTATAGTTTGGATTATACCACTTCAACACAAATGTGTCATTTTGTCGTGATGATTTTACTGGTGTGTTAAAATGCAATCGGTTTAATAAACTTATAAATAAATTTTAAATCATCAAACACTCCTGTAAATTTATGGTATGATGAGTTCATTGTTGAACAGATTTAATAACAGTCATGATCTGTAAAAGGATCTTGAATATTCATGATTGGAGTATTCATTCTAAGAGTAATTATGTTACAGAATTTATGTTGTACTGTATCTGTACTGTATCTGAACTCTTAATTTGCTGTTGAGTGAATGGAGACCATGTGTTGGTACCGCACACCAAAGAAATCTAACTAAAGATGTATGCAATATTTTTATTTGCATTGTATTTTTTTATGTTTGAGGAGAATTTCAAATTTCACATTCTTCTAATCAAAAAATGAGTACATTTATCGATGCATTTATTAAATTAAATTAAACTTTAGATTACTCTTTTTTTTATATACATACGAGGATGAATCGGAAAATAACGCACAATAATTTTTTACAAACAGTTTAATAAGTACTATTACTAAAAAATGCACAAACGAACTGGCATCTCTTGTTTATTGTTCTACATAGTCGTTATTTTTCTCGATAACACGTATCCCATCGTGATACCCGCTACATAATACTCTGTTCATAGAAATTCGTTTGATTGTAATATAACCATCTGCGTTCACCGGTCAGGCATTTCTTTATGGTACCAAACAAATGAAAGTTCAACGGTGCTAGATCTGGAGCTATCACGTCACACATGTTCCTGTGAGTTTTACTCGGGTTATACCCTTTAGCCCACAAAAATAGTTCACGCTTTTCTCGCTAGAGTTACACGTGAAAACAAAATAGTGCCTGTAGTGAAAGCTCCAAATTATATCTTTGTGAAATTTCAACATCTCAGCCGTAATAACAAAACAGAAGAAAATATTGTGCATTACTTTCAGATCCACCTTCATATATAATATATATAATAACACAGTAAAAGTCACCTCAAGTAGAAACATGACAGAATTAATTTTGAAAAAGAGTATAAACATTTAAGATGCTTTTTTTTTTATTTATTGAAGATGAAGATGGTAAAATTACACACTTTTTATGCAAGATGCAATGATAAAATAATGACTTCACAAATTGCATTAAATGCAACGAATTAATTTGGATGACTGAAAAAATTCGTATGTGTAATACAGTTGTAATTATCAGAAAATCAAACATAGATTTTTTGAGTTGAGTAAATGTATGGGAAACAACGAAATATTACTACTTGCACAACCCGTGGTTTAGTAAAGTCAGATCAGTCACGACTATGTTCACACTGAATACACGTAAACAAATTTGATCGTTTACACAATTAAGTGATGCTTGATGATAAGATTTAGCAAGTACACGTTTTGAAATGCTGTGACATTTACAGTGACACAGAGTGAGAGAGTGAAATCACACAAATGTTTTAACAAACTGATTTTTTAAAATTTTAATTTTAGAACTGTAGTACTACTTATTTACAAAAATAAATTCTAGTCATGGCATATGAACTGCCTATTCGTAAGATAATTTGTCATACAATTAATGAAATATTATACTTTTTAAATGTAGACTTTGTAAACATTTCAAAATCTGCAAAAAGTAAACGAAAATTAAGATTATAAATCTGTCTCAAACATCTAACAAATATTATTTCAATTACACATTTGATTTATAAATATTTGTACAATATTTGTACTGTACAAATGTATATAAATATTACAACAGTTAATGTAATTGTAGACAAATATACAGTAAAGTATTGTGCAAATTTTCATACATCTTCTAACATACATAGGCCTCATATTTACTATAGGATATTATAAATACTGGAAGATCATTTCTCTCACATAATATATGTATGTATGTATATATATGATGGTTGGAATTTGAAAGTTCACTGTCTTGCACAAATAAAGTTATTTCTTTGCTGTGCACAAAAACAAAATATCTACAACTGCAATTAATATGAACAAAAATAACCAAATTTTTATTAAAACATTGTATATAAAAAATGTTATTTTTGTTTTATTCATTAATGATGTATTTTCATTGTACATTATTTAAAGTGAACGTACATTAGAAGATAAAAACGATAGAATTATAAATTTATAAAACACTTCTCAATGCTACCTCTTTAATCGATTGTTAATAATGCAGTATAAAGATCATATTTTTAACTACATTTTTTTTAGTTTTTGTACTTTATAAAAAGGAAAATAAAAAACTGCTGTTAAATAATATAATAATTGTTTAATCAATATATTTATTACCTTAAAGCACAATTACAAAAAATAAGAACATTTAATCTTTGTTCTGACGCTAATACAAAAAATGACATTTATAATACAACGACGTCATTAATTCTACTTTATTATCCAGCATTTGAAAATATATTAAAACTACTTTAAAACAAAATACTGTTAATATTATTAGTAAAACAGATCTTAAAGTTTTAAAAGTATTGACAAAATTTAAATTTGAACTATCGAAAGAAACACAAAACGGAGCATTAAAGGTCTGTATATATAATTATTTTTAAGATACGTAATAAATTTTATACACAAAAAATTTCAAACACAGTTCGATATTAAAATGACGGAATACAAAGATAATTATAAAATACTGATGGATAAACATAATATTGCAACAAAGCATATATAGAGTATGATCATAAAATATACTTGGATAAGTTAATATGTTTAAAAAAATTATAAATTATGCAGAAGAAATATTTCTGTAATGTTGCATTTAAAATTACACAGCAATGCTTTAAAAGTAACGTTGGTACACTGCAGGAAAAAATTAAGAATACTAAAATATTAATAAATTTGAACAATATCTGAGTTCTATATTTTATGAGTTATTTCTCTCTCTTGTTTTATTTTTAAGCCTTAATATTTATTTTAATATTCGCAAAATAATAAAACATTATGTATAATTTATAACATATAATTGTTATTCAAGTTATTTATATTCCAGAGGGAGGAGGTAATATTAAAAATTTAAATCAAAACCGTCCATTTTTATTATAATTAAATCCTCATTAAAACATTGAATTATGATTTAATCAAAAGTTATAATACTGTACAATTACCATTTACCGCCATTAGATCAACAGAGGAGCGTTATGAAATCTAAAAGTAAATTCTCTCTCGATCAAATTGAGGTAAATGGTACCTTGATCCTGTTATAACTCTTGAACCATAGTTCGAATACAATTATCGTAATAAACACGACATATTTCATAACGTAAAGTCCGGATCTGTGATCAAAAAATGAGATTTTAATTTAAGATTTTAAAGCTTCCCCCTCTTCCTCCTCAAGAGATATGTTGGAGGTCGAGTAAATTTTTAAAAAACATTAAACACTATTTTTTATTTTTTGATTCAAAGAACATTTACTCGATACGTTTGACCGTATCTACAATTTTATATCTACCATGTAAACCATACATCTTACGTAAATATTTTTTTAATACATGCACACAAATTCACATATAACGTTTTATGCAATCTATATAATTTATAAAAACTTAACATATAATCTCTAAATTCCAAATTATTTATTTTTTTTTTTTTTTTTTTGATAAAAAAATTTTTTTTTCGATTTTTAAACTAATAGTAAAATCACAATCTTGATGAGCAAACCAAATAAAATTAGTTAAGGTTTGACCTAAAATCACGGAACAAAAACAACTTAACACAAACTCCTAAGAAAATCATAACCCCCTTGTGAAGACTAACCTCCAAAACACCTTTGAAACTTCCCCTCCTGATGCAC
>JABFOX010003401.1:0-10363 GCA_022817665.1 Axea sp. ZL-2020
TTCACTTAATAAATAAGGAATAATGGCAATTTTAATATGAATATATTTAACAATTGTATACTAAATCAGTTAACATTAAATAAATAAATAATGATTGTTAAATAATAAGTGTTTCTCCATAACTATTTTAGTAGTCAAATGATGTTTCAAAAACTGATATTTTGAGTACGCAAAATGTAGGTTATATTTAAGAGTTATTTATTTATAATCTAAAGAAATCGAGATGCTTAAAATCGAGCCAATCAGACTTATAGCAATCACAATTCCAGCTATCACATATGTTCGGAAGTTAACTCCACCAAGCGTCAAAACACAATATTATAAGAGCGCGTATTTTAAAAATAAACTATGATTTATTTACATTATTTTTTTCTAATCTATCTATATTACATAAATAATATAGCAATGTTACATGTGTACTATTTAAAAATATATTTTATACGTAAAAATATACCTGTGTAAAAAAAGAAAACATTTTGTTTAAATTTTCCAAACTGTGAAAACGAAAAATAAACATTATTTAGAACAACATTAATGATATTCAGACATAAATTAATTATTTTATTACAGATCATTTTACTCAAAAAATATAAAATCAGAAACATTAAAAAGATTGAAACATTTCTTCAGTTTTGATGTAAAAACAATCATTTTTATTCAAGCGTCTGGTATGATTATGGGAAATACAGCGTAAATATTGTTATTTAAATTATTACATTTTTATTTAAAAAACTATGTAAAACTGATATTTACATTATAATTATATTTATATATGTGTTATAATTATTCCATTTCATTTTAACATTAGGCTAATTTTTAATGTGTACGCATGTATTATATTTCAGATAACAATAAAATTATGTTTGACAGTAGTTCAGATTTTCAACATTTATGCTACAACAATGCTCAAAGGAACTAAAAAACTGTCTTTACGTCAATTTGAGTATTTTGAGTTTTGTTATTTCTTCAGAATTATTAAATAACTTGTACAAAGTTTAAAATCAATTTTCTTTATTATCGACCGTAAACAAAAACATAACCTATTTAAAAGTTTGAGTGTCATACTGTCATGTGTACTGTATGGTCCATTTGACTGTACTTAACACAAACATATTTATGTTTGTTCAAAAACTTACTTTAATTCAGAAAGTTATGAAAAAAAGCTAAAATGAAATTATACATATTATTGATAATTTTAATAATTAATATCCTTGGAATTACAAGTACTTTATCACCACCTACAAATAAAAGTAATAAAAGTAAAAATGAAAAGGTATCAAAGGTGTGTAATCATATAAAAAATTGTCATTTTATTGTTGTATAAACTATTTTAATGTATTTTTGAAAAAAAACTGTATTTTATGAAACATTATTTTTAATTAAATGGTTTATAAAACTTGTGTATCATCAATATGTTATAATACATGGATACAATTTTAGCATTCTATATTCACTAATTTTGCTAAATTATCAAAGAAGCTTAAAAAATGATATTTATTGTATATTACATATTAAACAGATAGGGCCAACTGCAAGAAGTGTCTTTGACAAAAATTTAGTTACAAAAGAACCAAAAGCGTTAGATATTATAAAGGAACATGGTTTGTATTATAAAGAAACAGACATAAAATTATTTCCAGGCAATGCCTTGGGTTATATTACACCTGTAAGTGTCTAAATTATTAATTCTTAAGTATTAATTTTTTAATTGACATTATTCTATTTATATTTCACTATTTCAGTGGAATAGTGCTGGATATGAAATATCAAAAATTTTTCATGGCAAATTTTCCATGGTCTCGCCTGTATGGTTTACTATAACAAGTACCAATATGCAAAATATAGCGACACATGATGTTCAAAAGGATTGGATTAATCAAATCAGAAAAAAGGATAATTCTAATCATACAGTTAAAAGTAAACTTTAGTTTTTCATTGTGAAAGAAAATATATATTAATTCAATAATCATATTTAATGAAATTGAAAACCATTTTCCAGTTCTTCCAAGGTTAATGTTTGAAAATTGGTCTGCAAATGATATTAATAAATTTTCTATGAATAATGAAACCAAATCAAATTTTGTTTCTATGCTTGTTGAAATGGCTGAAGTATGTGTATTTAAAAATATATATTACACAAATGATGTATTTTTTTTATTTATGTTGCAAAATTTTATTTGATTAATTATTAATTTCAGAAATATCGATTACATGGATATGTTTTAGAAATATGGAATCAGTTTTTATATGCTAAAGTTCATACAGATGCAATTATTTCTATTATCATTGATATTGCAAAAATATTAAAGCATAATAATTTGGATTCTATTTTAGTTATTCCACCTTGGAAAGGGTATTCAAATATGTTTTTATAATTTTTTAAACACCTATCTATTCCATGCATAAGACATGTTAAAATTATTGTTATAGGGGAGGAAATCATTTATTCAATAAAAATCACTTTGATAAATTAGAACCTTTTATTGAAGCATTTTCAATAATGACATATGATTTTTCAAATATACAAAGACCTGGACCAAATAGTCCCATAAATTGGATACAAAAATGTGTTGAAATTTTGGTGCCAGAAAACAATTCCAAGAGAGGAAAAGTTTTAATTGGACTTAATTTTTATGGAAATCATTTTACTCCTGAAGGAGGTGGTGCAATTTTAGGAACACAATATATAAATCTTCTGAAATCATTAAAAGGAAAAATAAAATGGGATGATAATAGTAAAGAACATTTTTTTGAATTAAAGTAAGTAGTTAAGAAACGATTTTATTTAGAATAAAATACACTCAGATAACAAAATGATTAATGTTATTTCAGGGATATAAAAAACAAAGGGTTTGTGTTTTATCCAACATTATATTCCATAAAACAAAGACTGGATCTTGCTCAAGAATTGGGAACTGGTGTAGCTATTTGGGAATTAGGGCAAGGGTTAAATTATATGTTTGATTTATTTTAAAAAGTATTGTTTTTATACACTATAGATAATATCAAATTTTGTGAATTAGCACATATTTTTATTTTGTAAATGACAAATGCATATCAAATATATAACAAATATAATTTTGTATTTAGTAGATATTATTATACATAAATGGACTCCAATTTTATATTTTCATAATAAGTATTTACAAATATTAAATTTGTTATAAACATTTTGTTTTGAAATTTCATCTTTTTAACTTAAATTTTAATAATTTCTTTATATTTATATGCTTTCTTCTGTGTTTTCAGAAATTTTTTAAAAGAGTTTTATAAATTGAAGAATGTTTTTTTTAGTTTTAAAAATAAAATTAAAATAAAAAATAAAATAGTAGTAAAAGTAGTAAAAATGAATAATAAAAATAAAGCAGTGTAAAAATATATGTTCAGTTTTGGTTAAAAATCTTATCTATTTGTTAGCTAATATTCAACCATTATTTTTATATTGAATAAATGATGTGGGTGACACACATCAACCAACTTTAAACTTATCATTGAAATATTTATAAATTAAAAATGAGATTTTTGAGGTTTGAAAAATGTTTACATATTGTGTCAATAGCAAATAAATATTTAATTCACACTTGTATCATTGCCAATTTGAAACAACTGCAATAAATAGTATTAATTAAAATAATAAGTTACTGGTATATTATATGAAAATAATTTATAGTAAATAAAACAGTTTTTATTTCATGTAGACAATTTTTGACATATTTCTTGTGAATTGTTGATATTTACTGTTTTAAAAAATATTTTAAATTCTGATAAAATGATGTTTTTTAAACAAAATAATCTTGAATGAAACAAATTCTTGTAAATTTCGCAATAATTATAATTCAGATAAAGATTTCTTATCTCTAAAAATCATTCTTAACAAAAAGTTAACAAGTTTCAAATGTTTAGAAGTACACAGAGCGTTTCTTTATACAACATAAGTTACACATGAATTCGTATCAACTTAAACTCTTTAGTTACTTTCACTTTTAACACAATAACTGTATAAAAAAAGTCTGTAGAATAAAACATGTAATATATTTGTAAGAGTACAATAGGTGTTTTAATGACTACCATTGTGTTTATTAAGAGATATCTTTTAATAAATTCATGTGATAAATTAAATAATGAATCATTAATTGTAAAATCATATTTTACAATTAATGTATAATAAATAATAATGTCAACATAAATAATAATTATGTTGAAATAAACACAAAAAATATTAAATTTTTTAATAGGATTTCTAAATTAATTAATAAGAATTATATTTAGAATATTTTATGGAAGAATTATCATCAGATTTTGTGTTCATATTTTATTAATACTATTTACAAAAGTTAACAATATAAATAAATAACTTTACTGAGTTGGTTGATTTTCTGGTTTAGTTTCTGCTGTTGGGGGAACTACTTGTTCCATTGCGTCTTTTTGTCCGGGCTCATCTTTTTTAGCAAAATAAACATAGGTTTTCGTAACAGGTTCTTTTGGTGGCATCCACGATGGAATTATTTTGTCGTGGATTCGCCAAATTCCGTGCTCATTTGCCATGTGCCTCTCGAATACAATGTATTCTAAAATATCCTTAGCCTGATGTTCGCTACCATGCATCAGTCGACCAAAGCGATCATAAACTGCTAGTATCTGCACAAATTATTTTGTTTAATAAACAAACAACTGTACTATTGATTTTGTTGATTATTTTACATTTATATATACACGTCTTACTTGCTGGGTATGAAAACGACAAGTAACTTGAGCAAAAATATCATCCTCTGTATGCATTTTTGTACATCTTGCATGAACTATTTTGCATGGTTCAAGTGACTGCACAAATTTCCAAACAATTTGTTTGTTTTTTATGTTGTGCATCATAGACTGAAATATTTAATTAAAAAATTATATATTTGGAAATCAAAATATAATTTAGTTGAAAATGTATATAATAAATTACACAATTCGTTTAATTTAATATACATAATGCAATAACTCACAGGATATGCTTTTTCAGTCACATAATCTATTATATCATCATCTTTCCTGTAATAAAAATTATTTATATAATTTACACAAAAAAGAATCATTTATTAAATCAATTATTAAAACACATTCTTCATACTTTGCCAATAACTCATGAGCTTTTATATAAATGTTGTGTGCAATTTCTGGAAAACTAGAAGTAGAAAAACTTTCATCAAAGCTCTTTATTTTGCGAATCGCCAACATTGATTTCCCTTTTTTCTCTACAAGTTCAATTTTTTGTTTTGCACCCTGAAATTTAAATTCACTGTAAATATAATATATAAATAATACAAATGAAATATAAATATAATAATAAAAATATCCGTATGAACCTACCACTTTAGAAATGACAGAAAACTTTCCATCTCCTTCAGGTGGAACGTAAGGTTCAAAAATACCTCCAGTGCAAGATATAAAAATTGGTGTATCATTCCAAGGTCTTACTGGTAATATACCTTTTTCTTTCATTCTGGATCGCATTTCTTCTTCACTTAAACTTTCACTGTCTTCTTGAAAATCTGGTAATTCTACTTTTATCACTTTTTCACTTCTGAGTTTTTTGAATTTCGGATTCCAATGTTTACTACCAAACCTTTGTTGAATATTTGGTACGATGACAGGAAAGAGAAAATTACTTTTCTGGATAACAAAATGTAAACAAAAAATAAATTTCGTGTGTACTACGAATCAAATTTAAATCAAATTGAATTAAAATTTAATAGGTTTGTATTAACATCCGATACAATGAAAGTTTTACTTTAAGAATAATATTATTTTGTCATCAAATTATAAATTAAATTCAAATAAATATTTACATTATGAGAAGCTAACAGATCATTTATGTTTTAATTAACGTTGATATTAAATTTGTATGTTTTATACGTAGAAAAAAGACGCATAAGAAAGCATGTTGACAAACCTTAACTTCAAATAAAATTACAAACAAAATGACTATTAACTTAAGATTTGTTTATTCACAATTTTGTATAATTTACCTGCGTAACTTTTCCAAAAGTCATTGACGTGTTAATAATGTGTTTTAACATTTTGTTATTTAATTTTTATGGTAGTATTATTGTAGTAACATTAGGTTAGAATATTCTGGTACAATTTGTATATTTTGTGCGCATGCGTCGACAGTAAAAGCGCATATTTGTACAAATACTTTTTTAATCAAAAATATAACTGAATGTTTAAAACTCGAATTGTATATTTTATTTGTTTTATTTAATAAAAAAGTAAAATCATAGTTGACAATCAAAAATGAATGTGATTGTAGAATAAACAACAGTAATATACAAAGTTCAAATTTAAAAACGAACTGTTATGAATAAATATTAAATTATGAAAACAGTAATCTTAGAAAATGAGATGCTCAAAATGTGCATCGATGTTTGTATATCAATTACTTAACCAATTTCAGAATTGGTAATAAATTACGGTTTAGGTAAACAGATTACGTCCAAATTCAAATTACACTTTTATAAATTATTATTAAGAATATTTAATAATGGTAAATAATATAAATTACATTGTTGTTTTAAATAAATATTACATAAATGTAAACATTAAATTTATTATAATATATGCATAGTATTATTATTATAAAAACCATTTTGTGTCATAATCAATTCGAAAAGTTGCAAATAATTATGTTACTTTAGATTTTACATGCAAAACGAGTTTAACGTATAAACTTACTTCAGTAACATTTTAGATTTCATTAATTAATTATTAAATATTTTATAAATGATCCAAATGCATATTTACAAAATCTTTTCTTTTTCGTTCTATATTTAAAATTGTGTGGATAGATCGTTTTTGTTTCTCCCCAAAATCAAATCACAGTATTTAGCCAATTCAAAAGAAAATTGTAAATAATTTATTTTTGATAACTGGTTTTCTCGCATAGGAACCATTTTTCTGTGCATATTAAAATCAAGAAAAATGTCCACAGCTGATCAAGAAGACAGTGTAGAAATGGGTGACACAGATCAGAATCGCTCGAATTCTGTTTCCAAAAAAGTGGAAAATTTAATGACTCTGGTGAATACGTTGCATAAACATTTAGAGGATTGCACCATCCAATGGCAATCCAACATATCACAAGAACAATGGAAAATACTCAACCAGAATGTGATCACTCGACAATCATGGAATAAGTCCATTTTATCGCGAACTTATTTTGAAAATCCACAACTCGACGAAGCCTTTGACAGGATTTTGCAATGTGAAAAAATGTTCATAAAATATATACACAATTTTCTTGGTAAAGCACTTATTATATTTGAATTTAGTTGTAAAAACTTTATGGTTTCAATTATTTTTAAGTTTATAATAATTAATGCTAAAAATACTTTTTAATATGAAATAATTTTATTTCTATATCAATAATTTATTTGGAATTTTCTTGATAGAAAGTTTTTTATGTTTTAATGTTGATGATAATAATAATAATAATAATAATAATAATAATAATAATAATAATAATAATAATAATAATATTTGTTTCAACAGCTATGCTTCAAGGTAAATTTTCGGAATTAACAATATATGAAATTAAAAACATTGACAATTCAGCAAATTGCTCATTACCAGATCATAGTAAAATTTCGCACCAAGTTGAATCAAATATCACAATGACTGCAAATTCTTGTGGGGATAATGCACAGATTCCAGAGAAACAGATCAGACTTGAAGTGAATGAGAACTTAAAAGAATCTTTCAACACTCTAATGGAGGCGAAACTAAATTTTGATACAAAATTTTTGAGCTTTGGCTCTGAATTTCATGGTGACATGCGCTCGCTTCTTAAAGCTTCAAAATGTCTTTGCAATATTTGTACTAACATAATGGTAAAATAAACTTTTATTATAATATTTTCAAAATTATATGAAAAAGAATACTTTTGTTAAATTTCATTAAAATAATTTAAATATAAATGTTGATATGAAAAATTGAATTTAAAACACAGGAAACATCACGAAAAAATGAACCTATACAAAGAGCGATGACGTCCCGAAGACGAACAACGAAACGCAGTAACAGAAGAAAGAAGCGAAGTTATCACAAATCGGTGAGAATACAGAGTCAAGGGGATTTGCCAGTTCCTGTTGAAATGGGAGACAATGTCCTGCAAGCATAGCATCAAAGTTAATTTAAAACTCAAAAATAGTCGGTTTTCCTTTTTCTGCATCTTTTTATTAAATATTTATCGAGATATATATTTATATATTTTTTTTCCTCATATACTCACAAACGTAAGTATATTATAGACAAGATGATTCACAAAAGGCCTTTGTACGTCTTTAAATAATACACTGACATTTAAGCAAATGTACAGCTATTTTTTTGAATGCGCACTCACACAGTTCGTTTGCGTGCGCGCAATCGAAAGTATTTGTTTACATAAAATGTTTTTCGAACTTTGAACCAAGGAATCACAGATAAGAGTATAAATGTTACAACCCTCTACTCTCACTAGTCCTTACGCGCGTTTTATTTTTTTTCTTTATTTTCATGTTTATACGTATATTAAATTTGTTTAGTTTGAAAACATATTTATGGTAGATTTGTAATTGTTACGAAATGTGCGATAAATCTTGTTCTATTTCATTTCTGCCAATGTAAACTAAAAAGTCACTTGTGTGATTTTCATACAAAACTACCGTACACAACAAATCGACTGGTGAAGCGGTCATTAAAAAAGCACAATTGGCCCTAACAATAATGGCTCGAAAACAGTATTTTTGCTACAGCGATCTAAACCCAAGACTGAATTAAAATCATCCATGAATATTCAACGTGGTGCACCGAGTTGTTGCTTAAATATAAATCGCACTATAATTTAATTCAGCCTTGTCTAAATCAATAAGACTTATTTTCTCATTTGCTCGATATAAACCTTATACTAAACTACTCGAAAGAAACCTTTTATTTTTGTGTATTTTCTGTTGCTTTTGCTTTTATATTCTACACCACATGATCGATTAGTAAACCCTATAGTACTTTCATATATGCACAAACTTCGATCTTTATACGATTTTTAAAAATTGTTTAGTCACATTTCCGCATTTCTTTGGCAATATTTTAATCAAGTAACAAAATTATTTTCTTCTTAGAAATACAAAAGGAATTTAAAAATAGAACATGTTTTAACGGCAGAATAGTTTCAATGCTTTTCTACTGCCATTAAAATACCTTATCACTAGTAATTTATTGCACAAAATATATTTGCTTTGAAACACAATTACATTCAAATTGCAACGTGTGTAAAGTAATGTAGGAAAGAGTGGAGTAGGTTTCATTCGAGTTTTTGTTTGATTCCCAATTTTTTTTATTGTCAAAAAGAAAAATGGTAAAATTTTGTTTTACAGTGCGCATTGCTTTTAATAGATACCCACTCTTCCGTACCAATGTTTGCAAATGTTTGTTCTTTTGATTCAAACTCTTCTCACCTCAACAAATAATTTATATAACTTAATTTATATAAAAAGCATACATCGAGATATATAAAATTATTTCAATTTTGTACTGACTAGGACTAATTGAAACCGTTGACGATTGAACATAAATAATGTAAAAGAAAACGATCGAAGTCAATGATTTGTTCAAGTCAAATGTGCTCTCGTTGTATCAAAAGTACGTAAATTTCGTAAACCGATCTCGCCAAGTCAAAAAAGAATTTCAGCAAAACGCGCGCAATTGCGAATCTGCCGCGATGATGCGATTCGCCTGTCGATGGCCACTCATTATATTGAATTAGGTTTGCCATTTAAATGATTAACACACGAATAATAAGTGGCGTTCGATAAGCGACCACATATTTGCACCCTTTTATATATAATGTTTCAAACATCTCAGATAAATAACATCCTTTAGAATCGAAGAAAAATTCCCCTCAAAAATGTACACTTAAATTTCGCCGCTACAAGTCGACCTGCGCAATATACGTTTAGGATAAACGCGAATCTTTTAGCCTTATTTACAACGGTGTGGAGCGCGTTGCTGAAAAACTTATTTCAAAATGATTCAAAACCAATGATTACGTAAACGTGTCTATATTATTTTCCAAGAACAACGCTTTATTATAAAACATTCTTTTGTATAAATAATCAAAGAACTAGTCAAAGACAATACCTTGCCTAATCAAAGATGTGGTTTTGAAACTTTTCGTTTCAGCTTAATCAGTTGCGCTTTTTGTTTTTTTGTAATTTTTGCGATGAATTCTTCTACGTACATATATATCATATCTCAACACTTCAATCTTAAGTAGCGCTACGCTTTGACATAACAAGTTTTACTGAATCTACTTTAAAAGTAACTACAGTTTCTGAAAAAGTCATAC
>JABFOX010003402.1:0-10363 GCA_022817665.1 Axea sp. ZL-2020
TTACACATATACATAAACACATATACATAAATATATATACACGTAGTTTTACACATTCAACATAAATATAAACGTTGAAATAGTTGGATTTCTAATGGATGCATTGCCTCTTTGCTGTATTCGATACATACATTTAATTTGAATTAATACAGGATGGAAACGCTGGAAATTTTTATAATTTTATCTAAATTTATTTTTGTTGACAAATGAAATAACTTTTCAAAAAATTAGCACTTTCAAAAACTTATTTCTTATTGTATTGAACTCTTATAAATGTTATATTTATATACTTCTATTTCTAGAAGAACATAACAATTAGTCAAAATTGCAATCATTTTCGAACTTTCCATGAATAATTATGTAACACGTATAAAGAACAGAGTCAGCTGTTTTCGTATAACTTTCGTAACGCGATGAAAATGATGTAAATATTCCGAGTGCGACATCTAAGACATCACCGAACGTCTAAATCAGCCAGGCATGTTGATATGAAAAATACAGCCGATTCGTAATATTTTATTGTTTTCATAAATAATTTTTATTCTAAATATTTGCTCGCAATGATGTTAATTCGTTAACACACTTTGATATCTTGTTGAAAAGTTCGAAGAGGCCAAGTATTGTCGAAGCATTTTGCGCTTTGCAAGTTTTGACAATGCATCGGCTTGCCCGATAAAAAATTCACAAGAAACTGTACTCGTATGATAAAATTTGATCGCAAAAATTGAACTTGTGAAAAACATGTAAATTTGCAGTACAAAAAATGATGCTAGTTGCTCTTGCGCTCTCGTAAAAAGTTGTACAAACAATCAAGTAATAATTGAAATCTCGGCAATTAGACTTTCGATGAACACAGTGTCGTGTGTGTTTATGTCATATATATCTTCTTATATCATATTTTATCGATTTTTTAATTTTCATTTTTGTTTCCGGTCGAATGAATAGTGTACATTTCGTTGTGCTTGTCTTTTTATCCATAAACAGATTTCTACGAGCAATTTTTTACAGGAAGAAAGTCTTTACTCATATTTTTATTTATTTCTTTCGGTTTGTCACATTACTTTTAATCAATAGCTCGTTGCTGGAACAAGTTAACATATTTTTTATTTTTAATTATGAGCTACTTTATCTTTTAAGCCATACAAAACTTTGTTATTAATCTTAACGTCTATGTCTCTCATTTATATGCTCTTTTGTAATCTATATCACCTATTTTAGGTAATAAGCAATTATAACTCATTTGTATGTATATGCTTGTTAGAGAAATACACGATACTTCTGTCACAGATGCACTAGAATTTTATATACAAAAGTTAGTATCGAACGATATTTTTTGGAGAAAATCATGATTTGGAAATTCACTTCCGAACCCAATAATATCTAAAAAATTTCGATCGATATTATACACGCATACGTATTACAATAAATAAACAATTTTACTAAACATCTTTAAAAAAGGCTGAAGCATTTATAAATTAATTAATCGTTATTAAAATCGCATATTTACTGTAACGTATACATATAATTATCTATAAATGAAAGATTTCGTGTGTGTGTATGTGTGTATATATATATACAGATATAATTCATTTGCAAAAAATTTCTTTAAATCATTAATTACTTTTTCTTCTGAAAACTCAATCGCAGTATTTTGAGAAAAAAATATTTCAAAAAAGGAATAAACAATGGTCCTAGAATTTTCTTCTGTTTTAGTACAGATACATTTTCTTCATACATACTTTCTCCCCTGATGCAGATGTTTCTCAACATGATTATCACAGACTAAAAAATGCTTTGGTCTACGAAATAGTTATTTATTTGAACGTAGTGCGTTTTCCTCATCCTCCACTTGTCTGAGCAAAAGTAACGTCCGAGTTTCTTTTTTGTTTGTTGTTTTAATTTCATCTTTTAATCTTGAAATGAATTAACTCCGAAACATAACGTAATACAAAACTAAACGGATATTATATGAATCCAACACTTCAATGCACACGTATCAAAAAGGAAAACTTGAAATCATTATATTTTGTTTAAAATAACATCAGTATTATTAAGTTCTCGGCGTATTTACTTTCGTCCTAATTATTGTTTTATTAATCGACTTCTGTTTATTTGAAAACCTAAGTCGCATTTCCAAACATTTTTACTGCTGTTGTTGGTTGTATACGTCATTTTTATATAAATGGGTTAGCACCATCAAATTTGTTTATGTTATTATTTATAAGATTTAATAAATAAACGAAAATAGGAAACGACAAAATAAATGATCAAATTATGTAATATTGAAAACGTTCAAAGAGAAAGTATTGTCTCTGTTAGTGTTTTACAGCAATTTCATTTGAATGATTATTTTTATCTTGTACACATGCATGCTTATAATCAGTATCATATACAATATATTTAATAATGAAACAAACATCTGAAACATCGCTTTCATTCACTTTATAATCATCTTTTTTATATTTCTGTGTTATGACTTTTTAACAGTTTGTACTACAATTAGAAAGTGACAACACGGTAAGGTACTTTTTCATAATGAAATTTATCAATCATTATCGAATTGCCAATGTTCAATTTAAACATTTTTTAAGAAAATGCCGTGGTAACCAACATACGTAGCAGAAGCATAGAAACGAATTATTAATCATAAAATTATACAATTATTGTACAAATTGCGAATACAATGAATATTATATTGTTTTATTGTGTTAACGAAATTATATGACAATCATTCAAAAGTGATAATTATCGAAATTTTTTTGTAAAAAATTTATAAAAAACGTCTAAAGCGATAACATGTATATATAAATGATTTGGTAAAAAATAGATAAACAAACAAGGCTGTAAAGTTACACAATTTTTGGGCAATTTTCATTCAAAAACTTGTACAGTCGTGGTTATCAAGGTATTCGCCAAAGTACAACTGCCTTCGAAAAATTGATAAATTATTATTAAATTAGAAATTATATTCTTATATGACTAAACGAATAAATCGCATTTGTTAATAAAAAAATATACTTTGACGGTGAAATAAATCGTACGAAAAACAATCACGAGTTAACAATAGTTATCTTCAAATGTCGTAATATACAATACATTTTACGCGCGTTTATTTCATCTTCTTGTCCTCACATTTTTTACTCCTTTGTTTCGATTGTATTTAACGTTATTTTATTATAATTTTTTTTCGTTCGATCGACGAACACAATGATACGTCGTGAAACACGTGTTATGCGTTTATTCAGTATACACGTGTCTATTCATAAATAAAAATAATGTGCATTCAAACAACTTGCAACGCAATAGTGAAACGAGATTTACGAGATTCTATTATTTACAAAACGTTTCAATACAATTACTCTCAGTTACAAATAAAAAGACTTTATACGAAAAATTAAACTTGTCTCTCAACATTTTCGTAAAGATGAACTGCCAAAAATGATTGCACGTTGTATGTGAACGATCAATTGAATTGAAAAAATCCATCTCTTTAAACGTCAATTAGATATGTTGAATTCACAGGCGATATGTTTGAAAATTTTGAAAACTCATTTTTTATTAATAGCCAGCTAAAAATCTTAATGAATTATATATTTTCTGAAAAAATTATGTATTTTTTTTTTTTAATTGAAGTACGTATATAATACAGTTTACTGTATTGTGTTTTTTTAATAAGTAAGTCAAAAACCTTTTTAAGACTTTTTTTTCCAGCTTGGCATTAAAGATTACATTAATTCAATAACCAAAAACGTGCAATTATTTTCGAAAATGAGTAAAACTGACAAACTGATCAACAACAATTTTTATGTTCATATTGTATTATTATTATTATATGGAAATAATCTTCCATTTAACAAATATGACAAACTCTGTGATTTTGTACCGTATTTACGATAAAAATGATTCGATCGTATCTAGTGAAGTACAAATATGCGGTATACGTGCATTGAAATTTCGTTCACATTTAAATCGAAAGCGGTATTGAATACTGCGCATAAACGCGACCAGTTGAATGTAGTTGCATGAAATGAGAGTCATTTTTTAATCACATTTAAGTTTTCTTTGCAATCAGCGCTTCAATCAATCTAAGCTTGGCTTTTGTTTGCTTATAGGATTCGTATATCAGACTGATTTGAGGTCCGCGATCTTCACGCTGCATCCGACGACCTGCACGTGCTTCAAATTGAACTTCTAATTCTTTCAACGCTCTTCGAAGTCGTCTTTTTTCTTCAGCCGTTGCTCGTTGTTGAGCTAGCAATTCTTCTCTGAAACAAAAGTATATATTTTTAATATTACATGATAGGATTAATAAAAATAAAAAAACAAATGGAAACATAATAATCATACTGAAAATTTAATTTAAATAATTTGTTACATTTAAACGAATGGTTTACCATCCAGCAATTTTTTCATTGTTGAATATTATTTTTATAGTTCATTGTTAGTTTATTATTTGTTGTTGAAAACTGATTGATTATTTATTTATTGTTATTAATTTTTAAGATGATCTTACTGAGGCAAAGAATGTAGACTTTCTCTGGTGCATCGACTGCCTTCGCTGCTACTATGCTGACTATCACTGTCAGTTGGTTGTTGATCCACGGAATCAATACAGTCTAAAATCCCTCGATGAGACATATCAGGTTCACTGGCTCTTCTTTCGGACTCACTCGAATTTCCAGGTAAAGTTGACGATGTAAAATCCATCGCTTCGTGTTCCAAAATTGTTGCCAGTTCTGATAAACTATCTTGATTTTTCTGTATAAGTTTAAAAGAATATTAGTTATTAATTTATCAATAATAGAAATATTGGTAATTGTGAAGAATCCCCCCCCCATAGGGTTTTTTTTTATATGAGATCGATTAGTTTTTTAACGCTGATTAAAAAATGTATGTGGGGGAAATGAAGCGTTCTCAAGATATTCGAGATTATTGGTCCGAAATATGCAGCATCCATTAAACACTCCAGAAAATGCGATTATTATACATGAAATCGATACAGTTTTTAACGGTGATTACGAATATGAAAGATTTTCTGTAAAATCTTTAACCGTTTCCAAAATATTGATGGTTTTCCGTATATTCTAAACCACAGATCATAATAAGTTTAGTTAGTTTAATTAGTTTTGTTAATTTTTACAAATATAAACTTCAAATTAAACTAACAAAACTAACTAAACTCGAAGTAAAAGATTTTTGCCGTTACACGGGCTGCTTATGAGCTGTGGTTTAGAACACACGGAAAACCGTTAATATTTTGGAAACGGTTAAAGATTTTACAAAAGATCTTTCATATTCGTAATCACCGTTAAAATTGTATCGATTTCATGTATAATAATCGCATTTTCCACATTTACCGAATTGTGAATTCTTCATGTGAATTCTCCACAATTACCGAAATATCAATTAAATGCATTTTTTTCCCAAAATTATTTAAAAAATTCAGTCAATTAATTTTGTTAATAAAGTGTACCATTCTTTTGCAATGTAAATATAATTTATGCCAAGAAAATAAATTTTGAGGACTTATGTAACATTGCGATGTTACGAGAAAACCTTATGTCTCGAACATTATTAACATATTAATTAACATATTAATTAAGTATTGAAGTATTATTATAATTTTAAAAGCTTTTACGTGAATTAAAATGATAGAAAAAGTGAATTGTGAGTTTTAATAGAAAAATATCTAAATTTAAATATTGAAATGTAAACCACTATTATGTTTAATTTGACCACATTTAAGCTGATAACAAGTCGAAATGATTTTTTGTTATATATTTAATTAAAAACAGGTTAAAGCTCCATAAATTGGCGGATTCCTCACCGCTCCAGCTCTGATGAGAAGCCTCTTGAGTGTCCTATATTTATCATAAAGTGGTCTGACGACCGCTCGGTCTTCTTTTGACACGGGTCTACCAAAGGCATTCTCAATATGAAGAAGCGCCTTTTGCACCGCAGTTTTCTCATCGAGCAGCTGTTCGTATGAAAGTTCTTCCATTTTTTCCGGTCGATTATTTTTTTTCCTTTTCTCACTGAGCTTTCTCTCAACTTCCTTGACCATCTCCTCCATAGAAGTCACTCGAGATTTCTCTTGGGCCTGATTGTTATTGTTAGTCAAACCCAGTTGATTATTCGAACCACTGAGAAATGCGTGCAAACCTTCTTTCAGCATTTTATGTTCCTTGCGCAACTTACTTAATTCATAACAAAGTCTTTTGATATCACGATTGCTCATTTTATCTGAATGACTCGGTCGGTATCCATAATTCTCCTCGAATTCAAGCTCATACCTTTTAATTTTTTTCTTCAAACCATTGATTTGTTTTGTTAGGTTTTTTAGTCCAATTTCATTTACATCTGGCGCATTCGACTGGCCGTCATCATTTTCTGAATAAAATCTCCTTGGGATTAGCAGCGAATTCCTCGGTGACAATACTGCTTCTGCAGAACTTGATTCAGTTTCCTATAAAAATTTAGTTTAGTTATATTTATACAATATTAATTTACTGGATAAATCTTTATTTGAAGTTATACTACTTTAACATGCATGTTTTTTTTGTTTTTAGATCAAACCTTTAATATATGAAATATGCTATTATAATCAAAAGAAATTAGAATTATATTTTTATTGTTGATTTAAATCAGCATAATAATTTAAAGTACATTGTTACCTATCCAAGAAAAAAAATCATTTATGACATAAATATGGCACCAAAACATACTTATCAAAAATCAGTTAATGAAAAAATGATGAAGATGAGAATTATTAGTGTTAATTTATGAAATTATACATTTTTGTTTAAACTTACATTAAGTTGTTCAATAAAATAAATAAAAATGTATATTATATATAATGATTTCGTTTAGAAAATTAACAAAATGGAACATTTCAGAACTTTATAAATAAATATCTTTGTATTTGTTCAGATGCTATTTTATGTCAAAACTCTAAAAATTAAAACCTTTGAATTTTTTCAAATTTCTCTTTAAATTTAGCTACAATTTTTATAACAGTATTTTAAACTTTATCTGGAACTTCATTTTCACAATAAGATTAAAATAAAAATCAATTTTTTTCAATGATCGAACAATGTAATAATTACTTATCAAGTAAATCCGTTTCTTTTAATCGAATAAAAATTAATTAAAAACAATATTAATTAAATTACTCATTATCATAATCCGTAAATATGTGTTATATGAAGCTTTGATAAATCAAAGTCGTTTTATTTCTGAAGATAAGATATGCCACAGGTTTTAATATCGATATCATATCAGTTTCTTGATACGAATATTTTATTTTCATATTTTTAACTAATGTTAATTAAAATATGTATAACATAAGTAAACAATTCAAATACTTTCATGTGTTATTTAATACGATCAGATTAAAAAATAAAAAGGATATCTAGCGATATGAATTTGAAAATGACAAACTACTGAAGCTTATATATAAATGCAATACTTTGTTTATATCTTATTATTTTATTGTTTCAAAAGAGTTTTAAAAGCAAAAATAGAATAAACATTTTAATTAAATTTAAAGAAGTTCAATAATCATTAATTTTATGTTTTCTATTGTAAACTTCATGAAAATGTATACTTTCCGAGTAGAAAAATATATTCATAAGTAAGAATTAACCATTTCAGCAGCAATTAAATTACTCAATAAAAACTTCTTATTATCTTATTCAAATATCTTATGATGTATAAAAACATTTTACTCTCCACTTTTTACAAGAATAAATAGATAAAAAATATGTTATGCAAATTATAGTTTTAATGATGAAATGTATAATTATAACTAAATATTCAAATCAACAATAATTTTGTTTTTAATAATTGTTGTATTAATTACACAAATAAATGTGATATTATAGGTTTGATAATAATTTAAAATAAAACCAGTTGCTTTATATATAAGAAGTACAAATGATGGATCATGAATTATTAATAATCAATTACAATCGAATAATAATTCGTAATTAGAATGTACAAAATTGGTATTCAACTTTTATTATTCACAACTATTTTTACAAACAATTAAATATCTCTAATAATTATTTAGTACTTTATCTATTAACATTTATTAAATACATATTTTTGTATTAATATTGCCTATATAAATTGATTAATAAAGTTTTGTTTATAAAATGTATTAAATACTTTGATTAAAATTAAGCTTCATAACAAATTTTCCTAACATTTTCCAAACTGAATTCGCAAATGTCTAACAAATTAAATAAATGATAGAATTGCTATTTTTTTTATTCTTATTTTTAATTTCTTACATTTTTGTTCTCTGAAAAAAATAATGTAATTTACTGTTTATTGTTTTCAGCAAAACGTTTATAATTCTCCAATACTATAATTTTTTCGTATTTTTCCTGTTTATTGTATTTAAAAAAAAAGTTACGTAACGATTACAGCAATACTGTAATCAAAATTGAGGAAATTGTGGAGTGGTATTCTCCCCTTTCCACCCCACTCCAACAGATGTTTTCGACTCAGTTTGCATTGCTGATTACGAATCTGAAAGAATTTTGCAAAACTGTTTGACAGTTTACGAGATATTGGTGACTTTCTTGTAGAAAAACTAAAAGGCTTATCTTTGTTAGTTTTGTTAAATAAAAATCACGAATACCTCGTAAACCATTGAAGATTTTTGCAATTTTTGTTCAGATTTGTGCTTTTACAAGTAGCAAATGTCACCACTGTTAATTTCGTACATTAATCTGAAGATTCTTTTAGATTCGTAATTAGCATTTTCAACGCTATATTAAAACCTCATGTTGAAAGAGAGGGAATAATACTTCACAATTACCCAAAATTTATATTACAATTTTGAAAAATATTGTTTACTGATAAATGTTTAAAGAAAAAGTATATGTTTGTCTTCGAAAAATGGAAATAATTGTTTTCAAAGTTGCAAGTGTTTACTACAATTACAAATTCATGTTTGGTCTTTAACTTCAGTATGTTAAACAGGTTTTCTTTTCATTACTTTGTTATTTATTTTCAAAACAATTGTAGAATTAAATGTCTCTTACATTGACTTGTCTATGTTGGAATCCCCAATTAGTTAAAGTAGGATTATCGTGGTCCTCGTTTTCGACAGTGGGTGGTCTAGCAGGTGATGGTGATCGACTAGGTCCACTACTGAGCATCTCCAAGAAACTTTGTCCAGGTGTTCCATTAACAGATGAGTTTGAGGATACGGAGTAAATGTCGACCGAGTCAATTTTATTTTCTTTGGTCGAATTGTTGTCAATGTCTACATTCTTGTGAACTTTTCGACGCCTTGCTTGACGCCTTCCACGAGGAGTCACACTCCGGCTGAATCTCTCACTGCTTCGTAAGCGTTCCACGTCGCATTCGAATCTTTCCGCTGCGAGTACAATATCGTAAGATGAAGGTGCTGGCGACGATTTTACTGAGACAGGTGAAACATTGGTCCGTTCGTGTAGCGGCAGACCGCTGCATCTCTGTAAAACATTGAAATATTGAAACATTGAAACTTGCATGTGGTTCAATACAAAAAATAACTGCTTCAATAAAATTGTCATAAAAGAAAATATTTCAAAATTAAAGTTATCAAAATTGACTTGAAATAATTATTTCATACTGATATAATTATGTTCCAATGCAATGACATCGTTTGCAACGTTTTTCAATATTTAATCTTCTATTTTTTAAATGTTTGAAATATTTAAAATAAATAATTATAAATAATTAATGTTTGTGAAACATTACAACAGAGTTATGCTAATGCTGAGAGAACAAGAAGCCTAATTTTATGCTGTTGGCAATTGTGCTAATTTTAATATTTGTAAATTTATAAATTTGTACATTTAAATAAAATTAAAATTTGTATAAAAATAAACAAAATTTAATTGCAATAACTGTGATATCTGAGATATGTACTACATCTAATTAAAATGCTAGCGACATTCATATTGTTACTTGTATATAAATTTTATAAACACTTGCTTTGCATTTCTTTTGATACAGTAGTGACACAATAATGCTTCATAATTTTATAATAACTTAAACATTATGGCAAATGCTATAATTCGTCGTTATAAAATTATAATTATTTGAAGTTGTTTTACAATTTTCAAAATTTTTGTACATGTAACATAATTTTTGTTGTGAAATGAATAATACGAGTAATGATTAATCAAATGGGGATCTGACGTTAGAAATAGAGTTATTTCATGACGAATATCATTCCGATGATGATAAACGTGATAATGTAAATATCAATGACGATAGTGTAAATTCTGAAAAATTGATCGCGGTAGGAAATTGAGATACTTGCATTCTATTTCTATCTACAAATAAAATAGTTTTAAAAAAT
>JABFOX010003403.1:0-10362 GCA_022817665.1 Axea sp. ZL-2020
GAATGGCACGAACAGCTGTGATTAACAAGCCGGGTAACTTTACAGCATTGTTATGCTCTGAGGCCTATAATATATTGTATCCACACCATAATTTTATTCAACACTGATCAGATGAGTTTACTGTGTATTCTTTTGCAATTTGACATCAAGTACATAAAGTTAATCACTTTACATATGATAATATCATCAAAAGCCGTATTACTCTGTATAGTAATCATAAGTGTAACGAGATATAAGACCTTTAGATTAACACGTATAGTTTTAAATATTTAGAATATTAGAATATTAATTTATTATAAGAATATCTTATAACTGTCATTTATGTAAATTGAATATTAATAGTTTAACAGAACAAAGATATAATTGCCGAACTAAAACATTAATTATTTTACTAATTCGGTATACGAGATCTCGGAAATATTAGCTATTGTCTAGGTATAGAATATTCTGAATGGCAATTTTATAGTGAATTTCATAGAATTATCTGTGGCGTTGAAACTGTATAATTAATTTAAAATTCATTTTAGTATCTATCAATGGAATGTCTAACATAAAATGGGAACTGAGAAAACATACTTCTCTTATGACTACAAATAATCCTAAAAGAACTTGATCGGAGAGTACTTGACATTAAAAACTAAAAGATCAGATATCAGTTATCTTGTGGAATGGGTTATTCACTCGTTTTAAACAATCAGCCATTGATTCGATAGAATATTGAGTGTTACCATGTGTTGTCATTTAGATAATTTCGCATATTTGTCATACATTTTTTTTAAATACGTCAAATTCTTATATTTGTTCGTTATACGTTTCTTAATGGTCAAATATATATTGAGTTTTCACTTTAATTATTGTGACATTATTTCCAAAGAATTCTAACCTCCAATACACTTATACTCTTTTAAACTTTTCTGTAATTGTAAAACTTTTATAGATTTTTAAGACTTTATGAAACTTTCTTTCATTAAGATATAATTGTATTAATTATAAATAAAAAAAAATCGGTCTATCGTAATATTTAAAATGCTTATTCATGTAAGTGATAAACCTATATAATTTTAATTTTAAATTTATTGGTTTAAACGAATATTTTTGAAAGTTATTTAGAACATTTAAATATATTTACAAATAATTTATGTAAGATACAATTCCAACATTTGTTGTTATTATATTCTTTCTGCTTTTCTTACAAAAAATAAAATATGCTAGAGAAGATATTATAATTGAGCAAAATTGACGCATATATAACAAAATTTATGTACAAAAGACAAAATAATTCATTCATTAACAGTATTCAAGCATGATTTTTTAAATTTTACTTTTATTTATGCTGGTAAAAAGATATTGTTTGGAATAAGATGATCAGATAATTTTAAATTCTTTAACATTTTACAAAAGCAACTTCATCTGATATTCAAGATACAGATTCTAATTAAAAAAATTGTAGTTATCATTTATCATCATTAGATAAAGACAGTCTAACTTTGGATTTTTTATCTTTCTTTCTAATAAATGGTAATTTAAAATAATCACCATAACAGGTGTAACATTTTTTGTTCATGAATAGAAATTGAACATGAAACCAAGGCTTTCTTGTGTTTAATTATTTAGTGTTGTTTTATCATGCAATTATTATTTCTTTTATTCTTATAATGCTTAATTTTATATCATTACAAGAAATAACTATAACTTACAAGAAATAACTAATATTTGATGCTACATCTAGTGTAAATTATAATACTATAAGGGCCAAATATATATTCTCACGTATGTTTCTCGAAACACGGAGTTCTCGAAATAATTCCTTTCACACGGGTAACTTTAATTTCAGTGAACTTCTACACATAGCTACACATAACTTAAATTGGAACTAAGTGACGCGTTTTTACTGATTTTAATGGGTATAATATCGTGATAAGTATACGAAAACGTTGAATATTTGAATTATGTGGTAAAACCCTGAGTATAACCATGTGCGGGAGGGTCACCATCTCACTATTATCCAGTATCACATAGTCTGTATACCAGTACTTGGTCGAGTTTCTGCCAAAATGCACATTAGCTCGAGTCGCGTAAATGTGTAAACGCCAAATGTTAGGTAGCTCGTAAATTGCGGCCAACATTAATTGTCTTCTATTCGCGTAAACGAAATTTCGCGCTGTTGCGCGGATATTACGCGGTCGACTCAAAATAACAGCGACTCTGCACTCGGTAATAAAATATTATGAAACACTACGTTCTGCGTTCACGACAGGAACATAGACATATTTCAATATAGGGTCGAATGCGGACCGAGACGATTGTTTTATTGAAATGATCGTTCAACATGGAAAGATAAATTGCTGCAGATTTATCATTCGTCCGATACCATGGAAATTGTTTAAATCCATGTTTTAGATTTTAGAGACAAAACCATAAATTTAAGCAGTTTCTGTTTTTAACATAATTTTGTAATTTCAGTCTTTGTATTGAAAATTCAAGGTTATTGTGTTCAGAATCGGTATAAATTCAGAATTTGGGATAAAAGCTTTTTAGGAATAAAGAAAGAAGCTGTGAAGTTGTGGTTTATTTCTGAGCAATATTTCGTGAATGATGTATTGGGGATACCCTTTTATTGGTCGTATATAGGGAACAAAGATACTTTATTTTTAATGTGTAATTCTAGGTTCGTGAAAAATTAGAGTAAGTATAGGAATCTGGAAATAGAGTGAAAGAAATTTACTGAAATTGGTAATATATTCAAAGTTAATTAAGGAAATCAAAGCTTTATAGAAATTAATGCAATATTATCCACTAGGGATTATTTTATTACAATGTTCTGGCGAAATATTTGTATTCGTTTAAATTTTTATTACATTTATTATGATATAATATTATTGAAATTATTTTAGTAATACTTTAAATAACTTAATAAATATATTGCTCAGAAATACATTTCGTTGTATGTATTTAAGCAACAATAATTTTAATGTCTTCCATATGCCAAGGTTTGCTAATATTTTATATTATTTCACAATATTTATATGAAAAACATAGGAAAATATTTTTTGTAGCAAATGATATATTCTTTGTTTTCAGTCTTCGTAAATATAATTTTTTTAATTTATAACACTTTTAAACGTCTTTCAAAGATATAAATATAATGATATTTTGGAGTATTAATTTTATTATTTTTTATATAAATATTGATTATACTTATATTTTACGGTACGTTTTGTGTTAGTGTTTTTAATTTTGTTAATTTTTCGTCATTTCATTATCTATTATTTATATCTAATTCTATTATAACAGCACTTTAAATTAATAGTTAAAAACTTATACAGTTCTTAAAATATTTTTTTATAAATTATGCATACGTAAATACATATAAAAATCATTTTAAAATAATAAAAAAAGTTCAACAATATTTTTGTATTTAAAATGTTAAAATTAAACCAATTTTTAATAGTATCCATGAAGAAGTAAATTTGTAAAACAAGTGGAAATTTTATTCGTATTCAAAATTTATTTTTATCCAGCGACAAACTACTAACGAATTACCTCTACTCTAAATTTTAACTATATTACATTCCAAAGGTTTGTCAATATTTCTATAAAACTTTTTTATTGCAATTTTTTGCATTTTCACCGAAAATTTGCTCAAAATAAATCTGCTTTCTCTTTTTCGTTAAGTGATGTATGTATACATCTTTTAAATGTGTAATCTGAAAATGGAAAAGTAGAAAACGAATCCTTTGGATCTTGCTAAATTTAAACGAAACACTCCAAATTTCTCTGGTTTATATTATTTTTTATTTTTATCTTTTCATGATTGCTTACAGTTACATAATTTATGTTTAATTGAATACAGATTAAAACGATCTGAATAAATACTGACATCTCAATACACCCTTATTCATAAATTTAAAAATCTATGATTAGAAGGAATTTATTTTTACAAGAGAATAACATTAATTTTTAAAAATTAGCTATAATTTGTGGTGAAAAATATAATTAAATTTTTATATAGCCACGAATTTAATGTAGCAGAATTGTACGAAATAATAATTATTTTTAAAAAATATAAAGTTAAAACTATAAACATATAATGCAAAATAAAAATATATTTCATTCTTTATGTTTGTTATAGGTTAAAACAAATAAAAACGGATGTCAAACTTCTAATCAAATCCACCTTATAAACAAGACATGCAAATGAACAATGAAATAAAAAATATGAGCGATATAAAAAATTTCGTTGTGTTGTACTAAAAATTCCTGCTTGGAACCATCTCGTGAAAATATTTAAAAGTTTCATTGAAATGAGCGTTTGCATTTCATTTATGCATTTTTTAAAAGATACCTGTTGTTCAACATTTCAAAGAAAAATTCACGTGATTTATTTTGATTAAAATATACTTCTACAGATAAAATATCTCACATTTAAACACGTATTTTTTAACAAAATGAAAAATTTTGACGTACAACACATAAAAACGTGATTGATTTGTCATATTTTATGAATAATAATAATAATACCGGTAGGTTGCAATGAAAAAAAATCATAGAAGATGATAATTAAAAATCATGAAAAGAAGATAAATAATAAATTACAAAATGAGTAAAAATTCTTTTTATTGAAAATTGGTAAACGATAACAAATTTCGGTTTTATTAAATTGATAATATTAAAAACTAAGTTTGATTGTTTATTTTTTGTTTGAAATTAATTGAGTAATATTAAAAAAATTTGATTTTAATATGATCAGGGCATGTTATAATCATAAAAACCTCGGCCTTATTTATGATAACTTGTAATGTAAGGGTTAATAAACTTCTATGTATAAAATTGTCATTTAACGATCCAAAGATCTTGACTTTAAATTTTCTTTGTTTCGAGGTGATTGACCCGCGACAGTAATAAACCGCGGCACTTTAATAAAGGAAGATAAGTTCTTTTTGCAAATTTGAAACATTTCACTGTGCCGTTATCACAATGCACGAATGGAATATGTAAAACTTTTTTATACATAAGTTGCTTTTTTGCGTACTGATATTACGTGTACCATTATTGCTGCGAGTCGTTTTTCACACTGCGACTTATGCCCTGATTATGCTTCGTTTGATTAAACACGGGCAAGACATTCTTAAGACATGCAACGAGTAAAACATTTTTAATCGAAATGACTGTTTTATTCAAACAAAGTGAGTGGAGCAGCTCGCTATGAATATGAATAATGTAGCAAAAAGTCGACGAGTTGGTTTTTTTCCTTTTCTTTTCTATTTAGTTACTTATCTTATTTTGTTATTATTATTCTTTTTCTTTTTAAATCACGTTAAATTGGCTTAATTAGTAATCGCATCCACTACGATTTAATTACGTTTCAAGGTACTCGTTGAATATAAATTCAACTTACAATCAACTAACTGCAGAATATTTTGAACCCCGATTTATTAAATTAAGTTGAAGATAGTATTATCAGCAAACATCTGAATAAATGAGTTGAAATTTGCAATGTCTACATTAAATTAGTATTTTTAAGAGTTTATATATTACTTTGAAATAATTTTTTCTTTTGACGGAAAATGGGACATTTTCTAAGATTTCATTTAAAAAATATAAAAAGTATTTATTTCTATTAATAGACATGTTAATTATTCAAGAACTGTATCTTAATTTAGTTATGTTTTGAATATATTTGTAAAAGTGAATCAATAAAAATCTTAACTTGGAAAATGATAATTTTAGCAATCGTTTTGTAACTCACCGTTTTCAATATTAAGTTCGATGGCTGTTTTGTAAGATGGTTTAGTATATTCGCCGGTGTCGTGGACATGCAGCAACAGTTGATGAGAAGTCCTCGAATGAGACCTTGAGGTAGATATCCGATGTTGGTGAATACTGTTGAGAACCGGGTTACTTGAAGCTTTGCTTAGAGCTTCTTTCTGACGCACAGCCTCTTTGTAGATTTTACAGTACATTATTACCATCACTACACCGGGAAACCAAAATGATACTGAAGAACTTATTATGGCGTATGTTCGATTCACGATAAAGACGCACACCTGATCCAAAAACGTTCATCGATGGTATATTTAAAACAATACAATCGAATTTCTGGAACATACTTTCTCACGAAAAATTCAAAATCAAAGAGAAAAGTTTTGTTATCAACGTTTTATAAATTATAACTTAAAATGATTTACGTTCAACCATTTTAAGTAAATAAAACTGAAATAATATATTTTTACATTATTTAATATTTAATATTAATTCATATGTTTTATGTTGGATTCTAATTCGCTTATTTTAAATATTATTATATTTTGTTAAAATTAATAATAAAAATATTTTACTGGATTAACGAATTCAAATTATGTCAATCAGCGTGACCATCATTTACTTTAAGTGTCAATAACTGTATCACCAATGTTATTTCCATTAATGTTTCACTTGGGATTTAAAGTGCCAATAAAATAAGTTAAACTATCGATTAAATGATATAGTAATATCAAACTAAAAAAAAAAAAAAAAAATTAACAAAATTTCATGTATACATTCCAACTTGAACTTCTTTAATTTAAATGTTAATTTTTTTAAATTTAGTAAAGAGCTTAAAAAACTTTCAAAATTACTTCATGTTACTTGATTATAGGTATTAAAAAAGAATTTATTTTTAATAAAAAAATTTAATTTTAAATTTAATTATAAATGTTGAGTTTATTAAAAAATTACGTTCATTTTAAAATGTAATACTATTTACTAGAATAAAGATATTAGAAATAAAACTGATTGCTTTCTTGTTTGGTTTCCTTTAGTTTAATAAGTTAAGTAATTAATACTTATCAATTTAATTATGAGGTTTAATAAAATACATTCATTCAATTTTATTGAATGAATGTAATGAATGAAAAGATAGTTATATTAAAATAAAATTGAATTGTTCTGTTAAAAAACAACAATAATATTTTATTAAGAAATAACTGAAATTGCAGCATTTGGCATAAAATAGTACATTAATTAATTTTATTAATTTATATCTTTACGGGAATGATGAAATTATTTACATTTCATATTATTACAACATGTACATTTCGATCAAATTTTCAAAAAAATTATTGTATCAGAATTATCATGTAATTACATTTAGTAATTTCAATGCATATTTTTCTTTTAATTAATTTTGCATACATCGAATTAGCAAGACCCATATATTGTTCGTAGTATGAACGTTACATTTAAAAGAATAGAATTTTAGTAAAAATTTGTACTATAATACTCGAATGATAGTAATAATTTAATTTTTAATATTCAGAGTATTATTATACATAAAATCTGAAATTAACCACAAGTGCAAAAGAACACATTGATAAAATAGGAATGGTCTATTTTTAAGTTTCGTTTTTGATATACATATATATACATTTTAATTAAAATCATAAATCAATTTCACTACAAATAAATTTAACTTTATATAATATATATTAACTCATTGCATCAGATTAATTAAAAACCTAATAGTTTCTCGTGACTCTTCGTGATCATGATAACCTACTTTTATTCAGTATGTTGACACTTCACTCTTGAAGATATCGAAAGAGATGTAGGAATTAATCTGTTTTTCTTTATTTGTTGCGTTTATATTATTAACATAATATCTGATACATTAAAATATTATTATTGACACTATTAAAAGCTAAAGATTCAAATATAAAAAACATTCTTCAATCTTAGTTATTTTTACCAACAATAGATATGAATTAATATAGTAATAATGGATTTCACTAAACTTTTTTTTTCTCTTTGATTTTACACTTTTCAATATTTATAATACCTCGGGATTTTCAATCAGGAGCTGCAAATTCTCGTCCGTTGTATACCAGCCCATAAAAATAGGGATGAAACTGATAAGAGCTGGCAGTAGCCAAGCACTCCCCAGCATACAAGTTACCGTAATTCTTCTCATGATCGTCGGATACTCTAGGGGTCTGAGAATGGCATAATACCGATCAACACTGATACAACACAAGTGCAGAATGGAAGCTGTTGAAAAATATACGTCCAAGGAGTTCCAGACGTCGCACATAAACCGACCGAACATCCAGCGACCGGATAATTCTACCGAAGCGTTGAAGGTCATTGCGCAAATGGCCACTAGGAGATCAGCGGTAGCTAAGCTAACGACGTAGCGATTGGTGGGCACACGTAATTTACGGTGTCTTCTAACACTAGCGATCACCAGAGTATTGCCTAAAATGGCCGTAATGATGATTGTAATAAAAACAACTCCTTTAACCACAGTGACAGGTGAAATATTTTGAGATTCGGTGCAAGGAGCCAGAGAGTCCACCAGACTGACATTGGCCTCCTCGAGGGCTCGATTGACGTCCCCATGAGGCGGCTCACTGACTTCCATTCCTCGTGCTCATATTAAGAAATGCCTTGGAACTCGGCTGTTGTTCCAAGAGCTCAGTCCGAGCGCATCCCTCGATCTGGATGAGCTTGACACTTTGACACGGAAGCCTGACGATGAACCACGGATAACCCAAAAAACTCTCCTTTCAGTTTGCCGATAGCTTTCATGCTGGGTATAGATGGTAACTTTAGAAATAGAAGCGAGTTGTTAGTTTGAAGATTCCAAGTCTTTTCATCAAGACGATGATAGGACGGGACGGTGGAAAGGATAGAAGGTAAATCGGCAATTTGGGAAGAGCTATAGAGATAGGAAAGTTTCAGTGGTAAGAATGACGATGGTAATTATGTTCAACAGAATTAGTAAACTTATATATTCTCATTGTGTCAATGATAGTATTAATTTCAAAATAATTTTCAATTTTTAAATTCGCGTTTAGAAGTTTCTTAAATAAATTGATTGCGTTTTTATCAAATTTAGTAACACTTTGGATGATGTTTTCTTATTTAATTAATTATTTATGAGAATAATTTTTTCACAATATTTGATCAAATTGCATCATAATTTCATTAGAATGAAAACTTCTTCATATTTAATTATTTTTAATCATGTTTCATTATAATATTACACATTACACAAATTTTAAATGAAAACATGATTATGTTAAATCATATTCTAAACACATTAAATCTTATTTTTGTTGAAAATGCTTATTTAATTTTATTAGAATAAGTTAATTATAAATCGCATTTAATCACTTCTGAACAGGTGTGATTATATTTTTGGAATTCTTTTTTAATATATTTATTTAGATTATTCTTTACATAACTAAATTAATTCATATTTTACATATATAATTTTATGTATTATGATAAGATGGGATCAAAATTTAAGACTACACGTTACGTTATTTCAAAACAAGCATATGCATTTTAATAGAACATTATTGTTTGTAAGTTATAATTCTATTACATAATATTATTTACATAAATAATATGTTCACATCTCAAAGTCAAATTTTCGAAGATTTAATTAGGTAAAGTTGTATACATTACTATAAATATGTAATTAAAATAAATATTTAAATTATTTCTTATTTTTACAAAACCATTGAACTTATCGTTTGAATTAAATATCTTTTTTATTTATAATTCATTAGTGATATTTTAAAATAGCACTTACACTACATTTCGTCAAAATTTAGTAAAGCCTTCAATGTTATCAACACTTGACCATCCGAATAGCGCAACACGCAGGAACGCCGTAGTTAAGGAGTGATTTGTTAATTTGCACGTTTTCATACTGTCACATTTATCTTATCTTCTAATTAAGATTCATCCATTAAGAGTACGGGGACGTTGCTTCAGTGACAAATTATCGGATCTAACTTTCTTGTACAAACACTATATCTATATATATACGAAGTGCAGTCACCGTCACCTTTTGGTACGCTTCAGTGCTAAAGCAATTTGAAAAAGTTCGTTGATAAGATTAATAATATGAATATAAAATACAACAGCCCATTCAATAATTTGAAATTATAATAAGAGGATACGCTGCGACAATTAACATACGTAATTTAAGAGTACTCACTCACTTTAAGATATCCGGTGCTATTCATGGAAAGTTTATTCAACCATAACACATGTGGAATTTTTTAAAGAAGAAATGCTATTTCAAGAATTACTACAGTATAATTTATTATATTGTGATGATATGGTCACATTTAGACTTAGTTGAAAATTTGCATAAAAATATATCGTGTAATCAATGTATAGATGCTTATTTGTTATTTGACGATAATAAACATTACATTTTATTTGCATTTATTCAAAGTTTTTCTTTTTTTAATATTTATTTATTTAACTTTATAAGGAAACGACAAAGAGAAAAAGAAATATATATATATATATATACTGATCAGATAAATGCAGGGTTCTTTGAAAAACCGGGCCTGTTAAAAATCT